>CM053035.1:213490975-213588475 GCA_028564925.1 Lithobates sylvaticus | reverse complement strand
ATTTCCATCATTGGTGTCAGCGGGAGGAATAGTGCCTCATCATTGGTGTCAGTGGGAGGAATAGTGCCTCATCATTGGTGTCAGTGGGAGGAATAGTGTCCCATCATTGGTGTCAGTGGGAGGAATAGTGCCCCATCATTGGTCTCAGTGGGAGGAATAGTGTCCCATCATTGGTGTCAGTGGGAGGAATAGTGCCCCATCATTGGTGTCAGTGGGAGGAATAGTGTCCCATCATTGGTGTCAGTGGGAGGAATAGTTCCCCATCATTGGTGTCAGTGGGAGGAATAGTGCCCCATCATTGGTGTCAGTGGGAGGAATAGTGTCCCATCATTGGTGTCAGTGGGAGGAATAGTGCCCCATCATTGGTGTCAGTGGGAGGAATAGTGCCTCATCATTGGTATCAGTGGGAAGAATAGTGCCCCATCATTGGTGTCAGTGGGAGGAATAGTGCCTCATCATCGGTGTCAGTGGGAGGAATAGTGCCCCATCATTGGTGTCAGTGGGAGGAATAGTGTCCCATCATTGGTGTCAGTGGGTGGAATAGTGCCTCATCATTGGTGTCAGTGGGAGGAATAGTGTTGTGGGGGGAATAGTGTCCCATCATTGGTGTCAGTGGGAGGAATAGTGCCCCATCATTGGTGTCAGTGGAAGGAATAGTGCCCCATCATTGGTGTCAGTGGGAGGAATAGTGTCCCATCATTGGTGTCAGTGGGAGGAATAGTGCCCCATCATTGGTGTCAGTGGGAGGAATAGTTCCCCATCATTGGTGTCAGTGGGAGGAATAGTGCCCCATCATTGGTCTCAGTGGGAGGAATAGTGCCCCATCATTGGTGTCAGTGGGAGGAATAGTGTCCCATCATTGGTGTCAGTGGGAGAAATAGTGTTCCATCATTGGTGTCAGTGGGAGGAATAGTGCCCCATCATTGGTGTCAGTGAGAAGAGCAGTGTCCTATTTTTGCAGCTAGTGGGAGGAATAAGACCCCATACACAGATTTTTGTCTTCAGATTTACCAAAATCATATAATATGAGGTCACACCTAAGAGATTTAATTTGTATACAATCAGGCCGGCCCTCACACTACATGGTTTTGGTAAATCTGAAGACAAAAATCTGCAGGAAATGTAATAGTGTGTATGGGAGTCTTAGAAATATTACTAGTAGTTGTACAAGTTTATAAAACCCTTTTTAAAAAGCCATTTTACTGTAAATATAATGCAGATAGACCAACGTAAATACCATTTTACTGGAGTTGGTATTCTAAAATGTAACAAATAGTTCCTTCCAGAGTCTATAAAGTCTCTTTAGACTACATAGCAGGTATATTGTGTGCTCTACAAAAATACTGAGTTTTTGGTATATTTACATACATATATATATATATATATATATTTTATAGAAATTTATTTTTATTATTATTATTATTATATTTATTTATTATTTATTTATTTATTTATTTATATATATATATATATATATATATATATATATATATATATATATATATATATATATATATATATATATTTTTTTTTTTTAAATAAGCAACATTTATTTCTGAAAAAAAATAAAATAGAACATAAGCTTCTAAACGTTAATATATACTGTTGGGAAAAATGTTTAAATAAAGCCCTTCCCATACATTCACTATGACACACATGGAGTTTTAAAGGTACCAAAACGTCAATCACATATAGAAAACAACCAAGAAATGTATTACACTTAGAAGGACCTCATCAGGAGACACTTATCGATCTGTTGGATCATCTGGGACTATATTTGTGTCAGAAACCATGAAATCAGGCCGAGATAGAAGTTCAGTTAAATCACACTTGTTTCATAATAAAAGTAAAAAGAACAAACGTAGTCAAAACATAGCCAGAGTTCAGTAACCGGAATGGATAGTCAGCCAAGCCAGAAGTCAGGGATCAGTGTAGTGAAACAGCAAGCAGGATCTGGAGCCAGAAGGGATGCCAGCAAAGCAAGTCTTTAAAGAGGATCGCAGGAGAGTCTCTGTGATGTTGACCAAGGCTAAGGCAGAGATATTCTGGGCTGGACGGCTTAAGTAGGCAGGACTGACGAGCAGGATATCATCAACAGCTGAGTCACTGTGGAGAGAGATAGGAGCTGACAATTTGCCGACAGCTGAGCGGCCGGCTCAGAGAAGGAAGGGCTGAGCCCCATTTTGTTGTCGGAAAATTTGAGATCCCGCTCAAATTTCCACAGGAAAAAGTCCGACAGAGCCCACACACAATCGTTTTTTCCGATAATATAATCTGATCTGACTTTTTCTGTCGGATTTTCCGACCGTGTGTACGGGGCATAAGAGGAGTCCTGAACAATAGGCGTCTGGAGTTCAGGTTTTAGGCATAGGTGACTTAAAGCGGAGTGCCAACTGTAAAAAAAAAAATTCTTATTAATAGCACTCACGTTTCTCTTTTCAATCGCTGCCCGATTGCTGATTTAATAGAGCAAGATATGTTTTATTCCTCGTTCTTGGCAATTTCCATCTTGCTTGCAGGCATGTGAAGCCCACAAGCACTATCATCCGGGCTCTGGTGCAGTTGAGCGACCAGCATGCACTGTCCATTCTCGCGCATGCGCAGTATGTACGGCGCAGCGCCGTACACTTCTGACGTTGCCTTTACAACTGGCGGTGGCATCGGAAGTGCCCGCCCCTGTTGTGATGGCAACGAAGCCCTTGGCGCTGCCCACTGACTCCTGGGAAATGATGACAAGCATCTCCCAGGAGCACTAGCGAGAACGGGCGCCGAGGGAAATGACGTCAGGCGCCAGGGAGAGGAAGAGGCAGATTCCAAGGCACCCCTTAGCAACACCCCTTAGCAACAGACCTGAAAACAATCATTTTTCCAAATGTTGTTTATTAGGTTTAATGCTGCTGAATAATGAAAAGTTAATTTTATGGGTGGATCTCCGCTTTATCAAACCATATTTTTGATCAGAATCTTAAAACGGATTGAGGGTCAGTTCATACAGAGCGAGAGAAGACATTTCTGAATGATAGAACACTTGTAGTAGACGTTCTACAGCTCCTGTTCGGTCAAGGTCCCCTGTTCTGTTCCGAAATGCCACTTTATGCACTGACATTCGATTTCAGATCACCTGCCAACTTGTCACCATCCACAGGAAGCTCAGGTCTTCGGGTCTGGTATGGATTTTAGCCACTTCAGCCCCGGAAGATTTGGCTGCTCAATGACCAGGCCCTTTTTTGTGATTCGGCACTGCGTCGCTTTAACTGACAATTGCGCGGTCATGCGACACTGCACCCAAACAAAATTTATGTCCTTTTTTTCCCACAAATAGATCTTTCTTTTGGTGGTATTTGATCACCTCTGGGGTTTGTATTTTTTGTGCTATAAACAAAAGAAGAGCGACAATTTTGAAAAAAACACAATATTTTAGAAATTTTGCTATAATAAACACTGACTGCACTATATATTCTCCACTTTGTTATATATACTACACTGACTGCACTATATACTCTGAACTGTATTATATATACTACACTGACTGCACTTTATACTCTGCACTGTGTTATATATACTACACTGACTGCACTATATACTCTCATCTGTATTATATATACTACACTGACTGCACTATATACTCTCAACTGTATTATATATACTACACTGACTGCACTATATACTCTGCAATGTATTATATTTACTACACTGACTGCACTATATACTCTCAACTGTATTATATATACTACACTGGCTGCACTATATACTCTGCACTGTATTATATATACTACACTGACTGCACTATATACTCTGCACTGTATTATATCTACTACACTGACTGCACTTTATATTCTGCACTGTGTTATATATACTACACTGACTGCACTATATACTCTCATCTGTATTATATATACTACACTGACTGCACTATATAGTCTCAACTGTATTATATATACTACACTGACTGCACTATATACTCTGCACTGTATTATATTTACTACACTGACTGCACTATATACTCTGCACTGTATTATATATACTACACTGACTGCACTATATACTCTGCAATGTATTATATATACTACACTGACTGCACTATATACACTGCAAGGTATTATATATACTACACTGACTGCACTATATACTCTGCACTGTATTATATATACTACACTGACTGCACTATATACTCTCAACCAGGGGCGTAACTAGAAATCACAGGGCCCCATAGCAAAATGTTGTATGGGCCCCCCCTGTAAACAGTCCCCCCCCCACAAAAAAAAAAATGAACTGTGCAAAGCAGATGACAGTCCGTCTCCCACTCCCTTCCTACCTCTTGTCTAGACTTCAGAGCCTCCTCATGTGCCGAAAACAATGTCCCTTCACAGGCGCGCTCGAGCGCTCTGCCCCGCCCACTCTGCTCTGTGCTCCTTCCTCCTGCTGTATGCAGCTGCGTGTGTCGGGACACGGCCGGACTCGAGGGACGGGAGGCCTAACAGTAAACTTACATTCCTCATCCTCACCTGGACAATTTTTTTGTCGGTGGGCGGAGTCTTATCAAAATTAGGGGGTGAACATTTGTTTGTAGGTGTGGCCTAGTGGGGAAAGAAAAATGTGGCGTGCAAAGCGCGCCACGGCAAGGTATGGGCTTGGTTTAATCGTACTATTGGGTGTGGCTTAAAGGGGCGTGACTCAAAGGGGTGTGGTTAGAGTCTGAGATGAACGAGGGATGGAGGGAGAAACAAAGAAAGAAAGAGAGAGGAAGGAAAAAGAGGAATGAAGGGACAGCAGGCCCAGATCCTACACCACAATAGAAATATGTGTATTCTAGAAAGTTTAGCAATCAGCAGATAAAGATATTCCAAACACCTGGTGTTAGCGATTCAATCATCCCGACACCATGGTTGTTATGGTGTCAGGGTGATTGAAGCGCATTATTTCTATTATTACATTGTAATATAAAATGAAATACTTCAACTCTATAATGCAGAATCAGAATCAGTGGGAGCCCTGAGTGTGTCACTTGCCACGTCGCCTGCCACCAAATGCCATCAGGTGTCCCCAGCAGCGTGCTTCCTTACATCTCAGCTGTCACTTCCCCAGCCAGCGGAGTGCCTCCTTACATCTCAGGTGTCACTTCCCCAGCCAGCGGAGTGCCTCCTTACATCTCAGGTGTCACTTCCCCAGCCAGCGGAGTGCCTGCTTACATCTCAGGTGTCACTTCCCCAGCCAGCGGAGTGCCTCCTTACATCTCAGGTGTCACTGTCCCCAGCCAGCGGAGTGCCTCCTTACATCTCAGGTGTCACTGTCCCCAGCCAGCGGAGTGCTTCCTTACATCTCAGCTGTCACTGTCCCCTGCCAGCGGAGTGCCTCCTTACATCTCAGGTGTCACTTCCCCAGCCAGCGGAGTGCCTCCTTACATCTCAGGTGTCACTGTCCCCAGCCAGCGGAGTGCTTCCTTACATCTCAGCTGTCACTGTCCCCTGCCAGCGGAGTGCCTCCTTACATCTCAGGTGTCACTTCCCCAGCCAGCGGAGTGCTTCCTTACATCTCAGGTGTCACTTCCCCAGCCAGCGGAGTGCCTCCTTACATCTCAGGTGTCACTGTCCCCAGCCAGCGGAGTGCTTCCTTACATCTCAGCTGTCACTGTCCCCTGCCAGCGGAGTGCCTCCTTACATCTCAGGTGTCACTTCCCCAGCCAGCGGAGTGCCTCCTTACATCTCAGGTGTCACTTCCCCAGCCAGCGGAGTGCCTGCTTACATCTCAGGTGTCACTTCCCCAGCCAGCGGAGTGCCTCCTTACATCTCAGGTGTCACTGTCCCCAGCCAGCGGAGTGCCTCCTTACATCTCAGGTGTCACTGTCCCCAGCCAGCGGAGTGCTTCCTTACATCTCAGCTGTCACTGTCCCCTGCCAGCGGAGTGCCTCCTTACATCTCAGGTGTCACTTCCCCAGCCAGCGGAGTGCCTCCTTACATCTCAGGTGTCACTTCCCCAGCCAGCGGAGTGCCTGCTTACATCTCAGGTGTCACTTCCCCAGCCAGCGGAGTGCCTCCTTACATCTCAGGTGTCACTGTCCCCAGCCAGCGGAGTGCCTCCTTACATCTCAGGTGTCACTGTCCCCAGCCAGCGGAGTGCTTCCTTACATCTCAGCTGTCACTTCCCCAGCCAGCGGAGTGCCTCCTTACATCTCAGGTGTCACTTCCCCAGCCAGCGGAGTGCTTCCTTACATCTCAGGTGTCACTTCCCCAGCCAGCAGAGTGCCTCCTTACATCTCAGGTGTCACTGTCCCCAGCCAGCGGAGTGCCTCCTTACATCTCAGGTGTCACTGTCCCCAGCCAGCGGAGTGCCTCCTTACATCTCAGGTGTCACTGTCCCCAGCCAGCGGAGTGCTTCCTTACATCTCAGGTGTCACTTCCCCAGCCAGCGGAGTGCCTGCTTACATCTCAGGTGTCACTGTCCCCAGCCAGCGGAGTGCCTGCTTACATCTCAGGTGTCACTGTCCCCAGCCAGCGGAGTGCTTCCTTACTTCCCAAGTGTCACTTCCCCAGCCAGCGGAGTGCTTCCTTACATCTCAGGTGTCACTGTCCCCAGCCAGCGGAGTGCCTCCTTACATCTCAGGTTCCCCCCCCTTCCAATTGGAGCCCTCCTATATCTATATATATATATATATATATAACAGCAGTGTCTCTGCTGCCATTACTGAAGGCCAAGGGGGGAACAAAATAGAGGCGGCTCTATAGACACAGCTCTATTGTAGCCACTCGGCAGGCTCCCCTCTCGTCTTTTAACTCTGGTCTTCTGGAAAATGACCTCTAGCGGCGGTGGCGGCGGGCAGCGAAAAAGAGAAATTTTAATGGCAACTAGGACAGGACCGCACCTGGCTGCGGGCCCTACTAAGCTGCGGGCCCCATAGCGAACGCGTGTGTCGCTATGGCGGTAGTTCCGCCACTGCTCTCAACTGTATTATATATTCTACACGGACTGCACTATATACTCGGCAAGGTATTATATATACTACACTGACTGCACTATATACTCTGCAAGGTATTATATATACTACACTGACTGCACTATATACTCTCAACTGTATTATATATACTACACTGACTGCACTATATACTCTGTACTGTATTATATATTCTACACTGACTGCACTATATACTCTGCAAGGTATTATATATACTACACTGACTGCACTATATACTCTGCACTGTATTATATATACTACACTGACTGCACTATATACTCTGCACTGTATTATATATACTACACTGACTGCACTATATACTCTGCACTGTATTATATTTACTACACTGACTGCACTATATACTCTGTACTGTATTATATATTCTACACTGACTGCACTATATACTCTGCAAGGTATTATATATACTACACTGACTGCACTATATACTCTGCACTGTATTATATATACTACACTGACTGCACTATATACTCTCCACTGTATTATATATACTACACTGACTGCACTATATACTCTCAACTGTATTATATATACTACACTGACTGCACTATATACACTCCACTGTATTATATATACTACACTGACTGACAGCACACTACACTACATTACCTGCCTAATCTCCATTCATTCACTATAAACGGCCGCCATGTAAGAAGCAGGGTTACATAATGTGGGGCGTGGACTTAGCCCCCTGAGCCATGATTGGCCAGAGGCACCCTGCCTTTGGTCAATCATGGCTCTCACAGCACATCGCGCTGTGATTGGCCAAAGCATGCAGGTCAGGTGAATGCTTTGGCCAATCAGCAGCCGTCAATTCACTGCGATCTTGCGGATGAACTGCTGATGTTCACGTCAAGCCCATCCCTAGTGTTAAAGTTACTTTTATTCAAAAAGACGCCCCTTTAAAAAAAAAAAAAAAAGTGCAGTGATGAAATATTGGATGTTCTCAGTGGATGTCGGTGTTTATTTCTTTAGGTTCCGGGGATATTGTCATCCTCACCGCCTTAGTCCAAGTGATAAATAACGCGTTCCAGCAAGCGGCGTGTTGTTAATTTATAAAGCGCTGATATACGGACTGTCTGTGAAGCTCAACCGCTTTGAAGCTTATCAAAGAAATGCAAATTCACGCTAACCATAATTTAATGGATTTATTAATGATGTACTTCCTTATGTAATTCCGAAATGTATGCACGAGAAAACTTCTTCAAAGAAACCAGCAGATACTCCTACGTGTGTCTATACAGCGTGGCCATGGACGCACCGGTCCCAGTGATCTGGATGGTCAGTGGCCATCAACTGCGCCGGAACCCACCGACTCCCCGTTCAGGATCGGCAAGCTTAGAGGATCCTACAGCTTGTCGAAATCACTGCCACTGTCATTATTCTTGTCAGGCTTGTAACAGAAGGAAGGCGCCCCAAGTAAACCTATGGCGCCCAGGGCAACCGCCCTTCCCGCCCACCCCTTGTCCCGGCCCTGAGTGTGGAAGACGGTAGACATGTGCACAACAAAAAAAATTTGTTTATTTTTGTTTCGTTTTTTTCGTTTCCGAAAAAAATTTGTTTATTTTCGTTTCGTTTTTTTTCGTTTCCAAAAAAAATTTATTTTATTTTCGTTTCGTTTTTTTCGTTTCCGTTGATTCGTAACGATTTGTAAATTCGTAAGTCGTCGGTGTTCGTATTCGTAACGATTCGTATTTTCGTTAGAGTTATTTTTTCGTTGATTAGTTTTTCCGTTAGTTTAATTTTCGTTTATTCGTTTATTCGAAATTCGGACGCATTCGTATTTATTCGTACATTCGTAACATTCGTAGATTCGTAATCGGAGCATAATTCATAATGTTATGTAATGTGTATGCTATTATTACATTTTAAGAGACACGGAAAATTACGAATCGAAAAAAAAAAGTTACGAATGTACGAATTTTTTCGTTCAATCCATTCGAAGCACGTTAAGCAGCGCCATTGTAAGGGACACGGAAAATTACGAATTGAAAAAAAATTAAAAAAAGTTACAAATGTACAAATTTTTTCATGCAATCCATTCGAAGCACGTTAAGCAGCGCCATTGTAAGGGACACGGAAAATTACGAATTGAAAAAAAATTAAAAAAAGTTACAAATGTACAAATTTTTTCATGCAATCCATTCGAAGCACGTTAAGCAGCGCCATTGTAAGGGACACGGAAAATTACGAATCGAAAAAAAATTTAAAAAAGTTACAAATGTACAAATTTTTTCGTTCAATCCATTCGAAGCACGTTAAGCAGCGCCATTGTAAGGGACACGGAAAATTACGAATCGAAAAAAAATTTAAAAAAGTTACAAATGTACAAATTTTTTCGTTCAATCCATTCGAAGCACGTTAAGCAGCGCCATTGTAAGGGACACGGAAAATTACCAATTCAACAAAATAAAAAAAGTTACGAATGTACGAATTTTTTCGTTCATTTTCATTTTCGTTGTTCCTGTTTTCGCTTTTCAGATCTTCTTCATTCGTACATTCGTTGTTTCTAATTAGTTTTTTTCGGATTTTCGTTATTTTCGGATTCGTTCGATTCGAACGATTCGTTATTCGTTAGAATTTTTAGCGAATCGTTCGTTCATTTGTATGAAAACGAAAATAACGAAAAAAACGAAAAAAAATGAAAAACGAAAAAAACGAAACAAATTGCACATGTCTAGAAGACGGCCGTGGTGGCTGGTGCTGTATATTTTAGGGGCACAGCAAACAAGTAACCCGTCGCCAACCCACACAACTGGGTGGGCTCGGGGCGCAGTGCTCCGCCCCCCCCCCCCCCCCCCCCAAGCCCACCCTTTTTTGAAGCCTTTTAGAGCCTCTGGCTTCTTAAAAAAAAAAAAATTTGAATCCATGCGTCCGACACCCTGCCTGTAGATTAGGTGGGGGGGCAGCACCCCTGCGCCCGTAATGGATGGTCCACCATTGGTAGAAGGTCATTAAAGCAGACCAAAAGGCTAAAAACACAGCCCCATCGGGTGCTCTATACCAATGTTTCTCAACTCCAGTTCTCGAGTCGCCCCAACAGGTCATGTTTTCAGGATTTCCCTCAGATGAAATGGCTGTGGTAATCACTAATGCGGCGTACACACGGTCGGAATTTCCGATGGAAACTGTCCAATTGGAGCTTTGCATTGGATTTTCCGACCGTGTGTATGCCCATCGGTCTTTTTCTGAATTTCCGACAGACTTTGGATTGAGAACCTGTTACCAATTTTTCCGACGTGTGTATGCAATGCCGACACGCAAAATTCTGACGCATGCTCGGAAACAATTTGACGCATTCTCGGAAACAATTTGACGCATGCTCGGAAACAATTTGACGCATGCTCAGAAGCATTAAACTTCCCTTCTATAGTGCTGTCGAACGTGTTTTATGCCGCTGTGTTACAGACGGTCGGAATTTGGTGTGACCGTGTGTAGGCAACACAGCTTGAGCGAAATTCCGTCGGAATTCCGACGGGAAAACCATCAGAGCTTTTTCCAACGAGAATTCCGACCGTGTGTACGCGGCATTAGGCAGTGAAACCGATCAAATCGCCTGTGCAAAATAATGGAAAGCCTGAAAACATGACCTGTTGGGGGCGCCTTGAGGACTGGAGTTGAGAAACATTCATCTAGAACATAGCCAAGAATTGCAACGGATTGTTCAGAAAATAAAATTCTAAATAATTGGATGTCCAGCACTTCCTGGCTAGAAAGATCATTAAAGTGATACAGTATCTTGAAAAAGTATTCATACCCCTTGACATTCCCCACATTTTCTCATGTTACAACCAAAAACGTAAAATGTATTTTATTGGGATTTTATGTGATGGACCAACACAAAGTAGCACATAATTGTGAAGTGGAAGGGAAATGATAAATGATACAAATAAATATGTGAAAAGTGTGGGGGGTGGGGGGCATTTGTATGGCGCCCCCCGGAGTCAATACTTTGTAGAACCCCCTTTCTCTACAAGTCTTTTTGGGGGTGTCTCTACCAGATTTGCACATCTAGAGAGGACATTTCTGCCCATTCTTCTTTGTAAAATATCTCAAGCTCTGTCAGATTCGATGGAGAGCGTCTGTGAACAGCAAGTTTGCCAAAGAGTCTCAATGTGATTTAGGTCTGGACTGTGACTAGGCCATTCTAACACATGAATATGCTTTGATCTTAACCATTCCACCCTACCATACAGGCCTGATTGGTGGAGTGCTGCAGAGATGGTTGTTCTTCTGGAAGGTTCTCCTCTCTCCACAGAGAAATGCTGGAGCTCTGTCAGAGTGACCATCAGGTTCTTGGTCACCTCCCTGAATAAAGCCCTCCTCCCCCGATCGCTCAGTTTGGCCGGGTGGCCACTCTAGTAAGAGTCCTGGTGGTTCCAAACTTCTTCCATTTACAGATGATGGAGGCCACTGTGCTCATTGGGACCTTCAATGCTGCAGAAATGGTTCTGTACCCTTCCCCGGATCTGTGCCTCCATACAATCCTGTCTCCGAGGTCTACAGACAATTCCTTGGACTTCATGGCTTGGTTTGTGCTCTGACATGCACTGTTACCTGTGGGACCTTCTATAGACAGGTGTGGCCTTTCCAAATCATGTACAATCACCTGAATTCACCACAGGTGGGCTCCAATCAAGTTGTAGAAACATCTCAAGGATGATCAGTTGAAACAGGAGGAGCCTGAGATCAGTGCTGAGTGTCATGTCAAAGGCTGTACATGGGAGGAGCCTGTGATACTTATGTACATGGGAGGAGCCTGTGATACTTATGTACATGGGAGGAGCCTGTGATACTTATGTACATGGAGGAGCCTGTGATACTTATGTACATGGGAGGAGTCTGTGATACTTATGTACATGGGAGGAGCCTGTGATACTTATGTACATGGGAGGAGTATGTGATACTTATGTACATGGGAGGAGCCTGTGATACGTATGTGCATGACAGGAGCCTGTGATACTTATGTACATGGGAGGAGCCTGTGATATTTATGTACATGGGAGGAGTCTGTGATAATTATGTACATGGGAGGAGCCTGTGATACTTATGTACATGGGTGGAGTCTGTAATACTTATGTACATGGGAGGAGTCTGTGATACTTATGTACATGGAAGGAGTCTGTGATACTTATGTACATGGGAGGAGCCTGTGATACGTATGTGCATGGCAGGAGCCTGTGATACTTATGTACATGGGAGGAGCCTGTGATTCTTATGTATATGGGAGGAGCCTGTGATACTTATGTACATGGTAGGAGCCTGTGATACTTATGTACATTGGAGGAGCCTGTGATACTTATGTACATGGGAGGAGCCTGTGATACTTATGTACATGGGAGGAGCCTGTGATACTTATGTACATGGGAGGAGCCTGTGATACTTATGTACATGGGAGGAGCCTGTGATACTTATGTACATGGGAGGAGTCTGTGATACTTATGTACATGGGAGGAGCCTTTGATACTTATGTACATGGGAGGAGTCTGTGATACTTATTGTTGTAATGTGTTGGCCGATTTATGTGGGACTTTATGTATTGGATATATATATTCCACACACAGGATTAGTGACCAGGCCAGATGTCAGTTGACAATGTTATCTGTTACCCTTTGATGTGTAAATCTTATGCAAGTTGTGTGTGTGTTTTAACCTAGATGAACATTTCAAAGGGAGTATTTATTGATGGTAATTAGACCTTGAGGCCTAACCCGGGGGGTATTCATGGAAAACATTTGGTTGACCCCCCCCCCAGTGTCAGATCAGTATATGAGAAGACAGTCAGGATGTGAGGGAGTCTAGAAGATATGTCTATGAGAGAAGGGTCTAGAGAAAGACGGGTCTAGGAGAAGATATTCCTTGTCATGTACTCTGTTGGATTTTGTCGTCTGTAAGAATGTTCTGTTTTGGAAGTCAATAAAATTGTCTCTCTCTGGAGAATCGGGTTTTGCTGCGGGAAGACAATACTTTTCAATAACTATATACCATCTACGAGGAACGATTATATTGGATCACTACACTTATGTACATGGGAGGAGTCTGTGATACTTATGTACATGGGAGGAGTCTGTGATACTTATGTACATGGGAGGAGTCTGTGATACTTATGTACATGGGAGGAGTCTGTGATACTTATGTACATGGGAGGAGTCTGTGATACTTAAGTACATGGGAGGAGTCTGTGATACTTATGTACATGGTAGGAGTCTGTGATACTTATGTACATGGGAGGAGTCTGTGATACTTATGTACATGGTAGGAGTCTGTGATATTTATGTACATGGTAGGAGTCTGTGATACTTATGTACATGGGAGGAGTCTGTGATACTTATGTACATGGGAGGAGTCTGTGATACTTACTGATTTTTTTTGTTTTTTTTATTTTTAATACATTTACAAAGGTTTCAAACAAACTTCTTTCATGTTGTCATTAAGGGGAATTGTTTGTAGAATTTTGAGAAAAATAATGAAGTTAATCCATTTTGGAATAAGGCTGTAACATAACAAAATGTGTAAAAAGTGAAGCTCTGTGAATACTTTCCGGGTGCACATATATTCAGCTATTTTTGAGGACCAGATTAAAAGACAAAGACTACAATAAAAGATCATAACCGAGACAATGAGCTACGTGAAAAATGTCCTTCCTTTATCCTCCTAACAATAACTTTCTAAAAAAGAAACGCGTCGCCTCCAGCGTCTTTGGCTTGTGTCGCTCATCTGGGTCTTGAGGAATAATGATGAATGACTGATGTGACACGTTCCGACAAAAAGTGTATCATGGAGTAGAGATGGAGGCTGGAGGCCGATATGGAAAGTGACACATCAGGACGGGTTCTGTCTGAGTCGGGATTCACTTCCCAGTTGGATGTTGGCTCGTATCAGGCAGCTGTTCTGTACAGAGGAACGATCGCACTACCATGGCTGCCAGCTTTGAGGAGGAAAGGAGGGGCCATCAGAGGTTCTCTTCAGGCCGTTATGACATTTCTGTATTCATAGTGAACCTGTTGGGCTGTTTATAGGAAACCCGTCCTTTGACCACATGTAGGACGCCATTGCTGACATCTTGTTTTCCTGGCTACATACATACATCATGTATCAATCCTCCCTCCAATGCCAGTCTGTATTATACTGCAACCACTGAGCCTCCCCGTCTGACAGCTGCTGAGATAAAATGTCAGCAAAGACAGAGATTGAAGTGGCACTCCACTATTTAACCCTTTTGCTGCCAGAGTTGTTTCTGCATTTTTCTGAAAGTAGACACCGTGGAGAATTAAATAGTGGTAGTTCCATTTTTTTGGTCACAAGAAATTGTCACAATGGTTTATACAGCGGGGGGAAATAACGATTTGATCCTGTGAAGATTGTGTAAGTTTGCCCACTTACAAAAAAATGAAGGGTCTATAATTGTTATCATAGGTGTATTATATATGATAGAATGTTCCTTACATTGGTGGTCAGTGAGAAGAATGTTCCTTACATTGGTGATCAGTGAGAAGAATGTTCCTTACATTGGTGATCAGTGGGAAGAATGTTCCTTACATTGGTGATCAGTGGGAAGAATGTTCCTTACATTGGTGATCAGTGGGAAGAATGTTCCTTACATTGGTGATCAGTGAGAAGAATGTTCCTTACATTGGTGATCAGTGGGAAGAATGTTCCTTACATTGGTGATCAGTGGGAAGAAAGTTCCTTACATTGGTGATCAGTGAGAAGAATGTTCCTTACATTGGTGATCAGTGGGAAGAATGTTCCTTACATTGGTGATCAGTGAGAAGAATGTTCCTTACATTGGTGATCAGTGGGAAGAATGTTCCTTACATTGGTGATCAGTGAGAAGAATGTTCCTTACATTGGTGATCAGTGAGAAGAATGTTCCTTACATTGGTGATCAGTGGGAAGAATGTTCCTTACATTGGTGATCAGTGAGAAGAATGTTCCTTACATTGGTGATCAGTGAGAAGAATGTTCCTTACATTGGTGATCAGTGGGAAGAATGTTCCTTACATTGGTGATCAGTGAGAAGAATGTTCCTTACATTGGTGATCAGTGGGAAGAATGTTCCTTACATTGGTGATCAGTGAGAAGAATGTTCCTTACATTGGTGATCAGTGAGAAGAATGTCCCTCACATTGGTGATCAGTGGGAAGAATGTTCCTTACATTGGTGATCAGTGAGAAGAATGTTCCTTACATTGGTGATCAGTGAGAAGAATGTTCCTTACATTGGTGATCAGTGGGAAGAATGTTCCTTACATTGGTGATCAGTGGGAAGAATGTTCCTTACATTGGTGATCAGTGGGAAGAATGTTCCTTACATTGGTGATCAGTGAGAAGAATGTTCCTTACATTGGTGATCAGTGGGAAGAATGTTCCTTACATTGGTGATCAGTGAGAAGAATGTTCCTTACATTGGTGATCAGTGAGAAGAATGTTCCTTACATTGGTGATCAGTGGGAAGAATGTTCCTTACATTGGTGATCAGTGGGAAGAATGTTCCTTACATTGGTGATCAGTGAGAAGAATGTTCCTTACATTGGGGATCAGTGAGAAGAATGTTCCTTACATTGGTGATCAGTGAGAAGAATGTTCCTTACATTGGTGATCAGTGGGAAGAATGTTCCTTACATTGGTGATCAGTGAGAAGAATGTTCCTTACATTGGTGATCAGTGAGAAGAATGTTCCTTACATTGGTGATCAGTGAGAAGAATGTCCCTTACATTGGTGATCAGTGAGAAGAATGTTCCTTACATTGGTGATCAGTGGGAAGAATGTTCCTTACATTGGTGATCAGTGGGAAGAATGTTCCTTACATTGGTGATCAGTGAGAAGAATGTCCCTTACATTGGTGATCAGTGAGAAGAATGTTCCTTACATTGGTGATCAGTGGGAAGAATGTTCCTTACATTGGTGATCAGTGAGAAGAATGTTCCTTACATTGGTGATCAGTGAGAAGAATGTTCCTTACATTGGTGATCAGTGAGAAGAATGTTCCTTACATTGGTGGTCAGTGAGAAGAAAGTTCCTTACATTGGTGATCAGTGAGAAGAATGTCCCTTACATTGGTGATCAGTGAGAAGAATGTTCCTTACATTGGTGATCAGTGGGAAGAATGTTCCTTACATTGGTGATCAGTGAGAAGAATGTTCCTTACATTGGTGATCAGTGAGAAAGAATGTTCCTTACATTGGTGATCAGTGGGAAGAATGTTCCTTACATTGGTGATCAGTGAGAAGAATGTCCCTCACATTGGTGATCAGTGGGAAGAATGTTCCTTACATTGGTGATCAGTGGGAAGAATGTTCCTTACATTGGTGATCAGTGAGAAGAATGCTCCTTACATTGGTGATCAGTGAGAAGAATGCTCCTTACATTGGTGATCAGTGAGAAGAATGTTCCTTACATTGGTGATCAGTGAGAAGAATGTTCCTTACATTGGTGATCAGTGAGAAGAATGTTCCTTACATTGGTGATCAGTGAGAAGAATGTTCCTTACATTGGTGATCAGTGGGAAGAATGTTCCTTACATTGGTGATCAGTGAGAAGAATGTTCCTTACATTGGTGATCAGTGAGAAGAATGTTCCTTACATTGGTGATCAGTGAGAAGAATGTTCCTTACATTGGTGATCAGTGAGAAGAATGTTCCTTACATTGGTGATCAGTGGGAAGAATGTTCCTTACATTGGTGATCAGTGAGAAGAATGTTCCTTACATTGGTGATCAGTGAGAAGAATGTTCCTTACATTGGTGATCAGTGAGAAGAATGTTCCTTACATTGGTGATCAGTGGGAAGAATGTTCCTTACATTGGTGATCAGTGAGAAGAATGTTCCTTACATTGGTGATCAGTGGGAAGAATGTTCCTTACATTGGTGATCAGTGAGAAGAATGTTCCTTACATTGGTGGTCAGTGAGAAGAATGTTCCTTACATTGGTGATCAGTGGGAAGAATGTTCCTTACATTGGTGATCAGTGAGAAGAATGTTCCTTACATTGGTGATCAGTGAGAAGAATGTTCCTTACATTGGTGATCAGTGGGAAGAATGTTCCTTACATTGGTGATCAGTGAGAAGAATGTTCCTTACATTGGTGATCAGTGAGAAGAATGTTCCTTACATTGGGGATCAGTGTAAGAATGTTCCTTACATTGGTGATCATGAGAAGAATGTTCCTTACATTGGTGATCAGTGGGAAGAATGTCCCTTACATTGGTGATCAGTGAGAAGAATGTTCCTTACATTGGTGATCAGTGGAAGAATGTTCCTTACATTGGTGATCAGTGGGAAGAATGTTCCTTACATTGGTGATCAAGAAGAATGTTCCTTACATTGGTGATCAAGAAGAATGTTCCTTACATTGGTGATCAGTGAGAAGAATGTTCCTTACATTGGTGATCAGTGGGAAGAATGTTCCTTACATTGGTGATCAAGAAGAATGTTCCTTACATTGGTGATCAGTGAGAAGAATGTCCTTACATTGGTGATCAGTGGGAAGAATGTTCCTTACATTGGTGATCAGTGGGAAGAATGTTCCTTACATTGGTGATCAGTGGGAAGAATGTTCCTTACATTGGTGGTCAGTGAGAAGAATGTTCCTTACATTGGTGATCAGTGAGAAGAATGTTCCTTACATTGGTGATCAGTGAGAAGAAATGCCCCCTTGTTGATACCTGAAAATATAATTGTTGTGAGTGATAGTTATTCAGAAATTGCTGCTTGCTCCCGGAACCCCCAGCAACCTGTGGATGAGCCCCTGGGGTTCCACAGATCCTTGGATGAGGCCGTACTAATCAAACCATTCGATGTATATTCAGTCACATGAGTGTCGACAGCTTTAGATCTGTATGAATGAATTATGAATTCCCTCGGTTCAATTTGCATGGAAACGTGTTGGGGAACCCAGAAGAAGATAAACATCTCTACATTGTAATAAAGTGCGCAACTGTAAGAAAAATAATGACGGTTTCCATCTGAAGGACCTTGCAGTTTTTTCCTCCCTTTTAGTGCTGCACAAAATAAACTTCCAGATGTTGAGACGCCTATTTCAGGTCCTCCTGGGATTCTGGAGAGATCTATATTTTTCCTTGATGTCTGTCTTCTTGAATTATTCTCACTGTCATAAAAGAGTAACACAGATATCTGATGCTTCGAGGCGACATGAAGGTGTTATGTGTGGCTCAGATAAGTGGTAGGAACACAATCTGCTGCATTCAGCTGTCAGGGTTCCAAAAAAAGACGTTCTACAAACTTTTCCATGTATTTGGCCTTAAATAATGTCCGGCTTCACATTCTGTATCTACAATTTAAAGTGGACCTGAACTTAGGAAGTGAAGGTGGACTCAGCTGTAGGGGGACATCTAGAAATGGCCAAAGCAGAACCTTGAAAATTTACTAAAAAAATTTTTACTGAACAGTTTTTATTCACCATTATAGAGCATACAAAACACAAATAGTAATAATCATATCAAGATGGACATTAGTTTGTCATAGAGTTCCGCAGTATATATATATATATATATATATATATATATATATATATATATATATATATAGGGGATACAATAATAGCACTAAGCATGTAACAGAATTATTTTAATTTCACATATCTATTTGTTTATTTATATTTATTTTTGTATTATTTTTATTTATATTTTATTTTTGTATTATTTATTTATGTATATTTATTTATATTTATTTATTTTATTATTTTTGTATTATTTGTTTTTTTATTATTTATTTATTTGTATTAATTTTTTATGTATTTATGTACTTATTTATTTTGTATTCAATTTTATTTATTTATACCCCCCCCTTTTTTTTGTGTGTCCATTATTGGGATTGGGTTCACGGTGATACCTCGCATGTGTGGGACAGTCGCTGTTTGCGTGCATGCAGGACTGACGTGCGCATTCTCCTTTACTTACATTTTTTTTTCATTAATAATTTATTTTTATTTTTTTACACTGTTGCCTTCTTTTTTGATCACATTTATTGCTGTCATAAGGAATGTAAACATCCTCGCAGTGACCAGGCCATTTTTCGGCACTATTTGTTCACATGTAACAATCAGTGTTTTTTTTGACAGAAAATGTCTTATGCGGCGTACACACGGTCGGAATTTCCGATGGAAACAGTCCGATGGGAGCTTCTCATCGGATTTTCCGACCGTGTGTACGCCCAACGGTCTTTTTCTGTCGGAATTTCCGACGGACTTTGGATTGAGAACCTGTTCTTAATTTTGCAGACGGAAAACATTTCTATCGGATTTTCCGATCGTGTGTATGCAATTCCGACACGCAAAATTCCGACGCATGCTCGGAAACAATTCGACGCATGCTCAGAAGCATTAAACTTCACTTTTATAGTGCAGTCGAACGTGTTTTATGCCGCTGTGTTACTGACCGTCGGAATTTGGTGTGATCGTGTGTAGGCAACACAGCTTGAGCGAAATTCTGGCGGAATTCCGGCGGAAAAACCGTCAGAGTTTTTTCCGACGAGAATTCCGATCGTGTGTACGCGGCATTAGAAAACATTATATATATATATATATATATATATATATATATATATATATTTAAAGCAGAGGCCCTTAGAGAATAAAATGGTGGGTGTTACAATATTTTTTATGTCACAGTATTTGCGCAGAGGTTTTTAAAACACATTTTTTTGGGGAAAAAATTAACTTTTTTAAATTTAATACACAAAAACACAATAAATAACCCAATTTTTTAAGGTGTAAAAGATGATGTTATACTAAATATATACCAAACATGTCATGCTTTACAATTGCGCACACGCCCGTGCAACAGCGACAAACGACATAAGTATTACTATATATTGGGAACACTTTAAAGGCCTTTACAGGTCACCACTTTAGATTTACAGAGGAGGTCTGCTGCTAGTATTACTGCCCATGAGCTGAAGTTTACGGCGATTCCTCACATGTGTGGGAAGATCGCTGTTTTTCATGCAGAATCCTTTGCACACTAGCACAGGGGGACGGGGGCACTTTATTTTTATTTTTTAAATTATTATTAAGTATTTCTTTTTTTTTTTACACTGTTACTTTAAAGGGGGATTCCACCCTAAAGTGGAACTCCCGCTTTTCGGAATCCCCCCCTCCGGTGTCACATTTGGCACCTCAGGGGGGAGGGGGGTGCAGATACCTGTCTAAGACAGGTATCTGCACCCACTTCCGGGCATAAACTCCCACGGGAGTTTACGTCACCTCCTGTCCCGGCGCGCTGTCTGCCGGGACACACACGATTCTCATTGCGCCGCGCGAATGCGCAGTAGGGAATCGGGAAGTGAAGCCACTTCCTATTCCCTCACCGAGAATGGCGCCGGCTACAGCAGGGAGCCGAGCGATCGATCGGCCTCTGCTGCCGACACCGCTGGACCCTGGAACAGGTAAGTGTTTTTTTTTTTTTGTACACTGTTTTATTTTTTTTTTTCCAGTACAATCCCGCTTTAAGTTTTATTTTTTTTATCACTTTTATTGCTGTCACAAGAAATGTAAAAATCCCATGTGACAGCAAAATGCAGTGACAGGTCCTCTTTATGGAGAGATCTGGAGTAAAAAAATAAATAAAAAAATCCCTCATCCACCCTTAAAAGCATTCATAACAACAAGATCAATGTTTTCGAATGCTTTTGATTTTTTTTTTTTAATGGCGCTATTGACATCGGGGCAAACGTGAAGTAATGTCAGGTCATCACTATCGGGTTACCATAGCCGAGAGGAAGCAGGTCTTGAGACCCATATTGGCCGGGAGTCCTAAGACCCCATAGGCCGGGAGATCGAAGACCTGATTGGCCGGGGAGGAGAAGCGAAGGCCAAGACACAGAGGAGATGGATGGGGGAAGCCTGACGGAGTAAGTGCGGCGGCCTGGTCGGTGGGTGATCCGGGGAGGTTGGGGGCAGGGAGTGTCGGTGTTGTCAATGGTGTGCAGTGGTGGGCTGGAGCGACTGGGGAGTCTGCGGTCAGGTCTGTCTGCGCCCCCCCCCCCCGATCGATGGAGCACCAGCCGCCCCTGGGATGATACGTGCAGCTGCATATCATCCCGGTATGAAGTCCAGTGCCGTACGGGTACGTTGCTTGTCCAGAAGTGGTTAACATGAACTTTTAGACAGAGCCAATTTGGTTTTGTTGCAGGCTGGCCGGTAAGTTAGCTGGGAATTTTTCTTTGCTTTTGATGTGTGCCACCCTTCTATGCAAAGGCCAGTTAAAGGTTGGGGTGGTGGCCATTTATTTGTACATTTGGCACAGGAATGAAACCTAGGGGCCCTTAGGGACATGGGGGCCCTAGATAATTGCCTGGTGTACCTTCTGCCTAATTCTGCCTACAATAACATTTATGATGCCACATCAGTGGTGAGAGGACCAACATCACCATCACCAGTGAACTATCTTTCTTTCTTTGGAGCTCTTTTCTTTACTGCACAGCAATAACATTTGACGTAAATTGTTTTTCCTCGATCTTCACAGCAATCAGAAAACTCTGAGCCGGGCATTAAATAATCCCTTTCATGTATTGAATGTCCGATATTGAGCGGTATTTAATACAAGCCATTTATTCCATTCCATGCATTCCGGTGGTAGATGGAGCTGTAGAACATGGTAATCTACCTGCTGACAAGTACCAGAGTGTGAAATCATTTGCCGTCCAAAGAGGTAATTTCGAAGAGCCATCTGGAAGGATTGGCACCGGCCAAGAGAGAGCCGAAGACGCCGGCCAAAATCCGTGTCTCTATGTCCCAGCCATGTGTACATCCATGCATGTGGGATATCATACATGTGCGGATATCATACATGTGGCTTTACTTTATTTCACACCTTTTTAGTAAATCATATTCAAAGCTGAAGGACCTTTAAACAATAAAGAGGAACTATACTCTTTGAATCAACATGAACTATTTTAAATAATTCTTACGCTGCTAGCATCAGTAACTAGATAGGAAAGTCTATTAAATTCAGGGCCAGGACAAGGGGTGGGCGGGAGGGGTGGCTGCCCGTGGCGTAATGGTTTACTGTAGGGCTGGGGGCACCTTCCTTCTGTTACAGGCTGACAGCAGTAGTGACAGTGGCCGTGATTTGTAAGGATAGGGGCGCCTTCTTTCTATCACAGGCTGACAGGAATAGTGACAGCGGCCGTGATTTGTAAGGATGGGGGCGCCTTCTTTCTGTCACAGGCTGACAGAAGTAGTGACAGTGGGTGTGATTTGTAGGGAAGGGGGCGCCTTCCTTCTGTTACAGGCTGACAGGAGTAGTGACAGAGGCCGTGATTTGTAGGGATGGGCACGCCTTCCTTCTGTCACAGGCTGACAGGAGTAGCGACAGCGGGCATGATTTGTAGGGATGGAGGCACCTTCCTTCTGTTACAGGCTGACAGCAGTAGTGACAGCGGCTGTGATTTGTAGGTATGGGGCGCCTTTCTTCTGTTACAGGCTGACAGGAGTAGTGACAGAGGCCGTGATTTGTAGGGATGGGGCCGCCTTCCTTCTGTTACAGGCTGACAGGAGTAGTGACAGAGGCTGTGATTTGTAGGGATGGGCACGCCTTCCTTCTGTCACAGGCTGACAGGATTAGTGACAGCGGTTGTGATTTGTATGGATGGGGGCGCCTTCCTTCTGTTACAGGCTGACAGGAGTAGTGACAGCGGCTGTAATTTGTAGGGAAGGGGGCGCCTTCCTTCTGTCACAAACGTACATTTTCGCCAGCACACCATGGATCGAGAAAACTTCGTCCAAAAAAGGTTTTTAATGAAAAAAAAAAAAAGTTACATCACAAAAAGAATAAGGTGCAACGTTTCGGAGCCGCGCAGGACCCCTTCTGTCACAGGCTGACAGGAGTAGTGACAGAGGCTGTGATTTGTAGGGATGGGCGCACCTTCCTTCTGTCACAGGAAGTCGGAATTGATGTCAGAACTTGACCTTGTGCATGCCACGTCTTTAGGTTCAGAGTGCCGAGGAGATTGTTGTATACGTCAGTTGTCTATGAGAAAGGGGGGGTGGTCTGTATACTATCTCTTAATATGACACAACTCCATCCCTATAATATATATAAAGTAGAACAAGTTAGCCCATGGGACTTTAAATGAGTTGTTCATATAGATCATGACGTATAAGTAATTTGGTAAAGATTTTATTAGAGTTTCACAGACATAGTCACAGACATAGTCATAAAATAGTATATATAAAAACCATCATAAACCATAACTTGACCATAAACACATATTGTTATAGTACTAGAAGTACAAAAGTATACATATACAGCTTATATACTCGACGCGTTTCGCAAGCTCTGCTTGCTTCCTCAGGAGTAGATGTATATGTAGGGTATCTAAAAAGATAATAAGTATAAATAAGATATGGCATATAAATGGTCATTCGTTCAAAAAGGAGCATATGGCCTCCAAGAGGCACTCCATATTTACATTGTGGTCAGTTGCTCCAATGGACTGATCTCCAGAGGCGAAAGTGGTGAGTGCCTCCACCGGGAGCTGAAGAGGCATGGTTCGCAGCAAGCCACACGGGGGGACAAGTTGAGGGCAGACATGGCGATGAAGAAAAGGAAGGATGTGATGTATCCTAAAATGCCCCATGACCACCAGTGTCGTGGCAGCTGAAATGAGAGTATATATGTATCTAAATCAATTAACAAAGTATTTGATGATAATCTGAGAGTATAAATGATATGATGTCACTATGGTAAAGTGGAATCATGACATAGTGGGCATGGATGCAGATAGGGGGGAGTGTATGGAAAGGAAGTGCAGGGAGTGCAGAAATGTGAGAGGAAAGATAGAAAAAGAAAAGAGAGAAAGGGAAAAGAAAAGAGAAGCGAAAAAGAAAAAGGAAGGAAGGGAAGATACCCTATGGCGTGCCTCTTTAACAGAAACAGCGTGACAGGAAAAATGGCAATAGATGTAGATGTGAAAAATAGTAATCACCATAATGGTTGTATGGATGTATGGAAGTATAAATGTCTTTGTGCCGTTCATGTCACAGGCTGAAATGGAAAGAGAGCAAGACAGGGGTGAAGAATAAAAGAAATGGTAGGGAAAAGGAAAGGCGAAAAAGAGATGAAAATTGTGTAGATGAAAGAAGTGAATAGTGCTGATAATGGGAAATGTAAATCTCAAATTTGTATGAGCAAGTGCAATAAAGTGAAATTAAATGACATATTAGATGTCAAAAGTGTGCTTACCCCTATATCAAACCTCGAGTGGTGCAACCACCTACAGGGTGGAGGAAAAGCAAGAGTGTTCGCCAGGTCAGGAGCCCCCCGACCTATATCCCCGAGTGCGAGCGTTGGACCACGCCCCTAACGCCATGCGTGACGCGGCTATGGTACGTGCCCGCGCAGCGCATATGCGAGCACGTTCAGCCATCGTGATGACGCAATATACACCAGGCGTGGAGCCGCCGCAAATGCGGAAGTCCCACATTGGGTACAATAACATGGCGCCGATGTACTGGTGGCCCCTCCCCATTTCTGGAGAGGGGAGGGGACAGCAGGGAGGGTTAGTGTAAACCCCCCCATAGTACATCGCAGCTCCCGGAGGGGACAAACAGACCCACAGTCACCGATGGATAGAGTACACAGGAACCAACTCCACAAGTAGCCCAGATGACATAGGGAAAATGAATAAATAGAAGCTCATGTAGGAATACCCATGGCAATTGGCAATTAGTATTAGTAATTATGACCACGAGAATAGTAGACAGACCGAGTGGGCAAGTAGGTGTCTTCCACCTGGTAAATTATGAGAAAGGGGGGGTGGTCTGTATACTATCTCTTAATATGACACAACTCCATCCCTATAATATATATAAAGTAGAACAAGTTAGCCCATGGGACTTTAAATGAGTTGTTCATATAGATCATGACGTATAAGTAATTTGGTAAAGATTTTATTAGAGTTTCACAGACATAGTCACAGACATAGTCATAAAATAGTATATATAAAAACCATCATAAACCATAACTTGACCATAAACACATATTGTTATAGTACTAGAAGTACAAAAGTATACATATACAGCTTATATACTCGACGCGTTTCGCAAGCTCTGCTTGCTTCCTCAGGAGTAGATGTATATGTAGGGTATCTAAAAAGATAATAAGTATAAATAAGATATGGCATATAAATGGTCATTCGTTCAAAAAGGAGCATATGGCCTCCAAGAGGCACTCCATATTTACATTGTGGTCAGTTGCTCCAATGGACTGATCTCCAGAGGCGAAAGTGGTGAGTGCCTCCACCGGGAGCTGAAGAGGCATGGTTCGCAGCAAGCCACACGGGGGGACAAGTTGAGGGCAGACATGGCGATGAAGAAAAGGAAGGATGTGATGTATCCTAAAATGCCCCATGACCACCAGTGTCGTGGCAGCTGAAATGAGAGTATATATGTATCTAAATCAATTAACAAAGTATTTGATGATAATCTGAGAGTATAAATGATATGATGTCACTATGGTAAAGTGGAATCATGACATAGTGGGCATGGATGCAGATAGGGGGGAGTGTATGGAAAGGAAGTGCAGGGAGTGCAGAAATGTGAGAGGAAAGATAGAAAAAGAAAAGAGAGAAAGGGAAAAGAAAAGAGAAGCGAAAAAGAAAAAGGAAGGAAGGGAAGATACCCTATGGCGTGCCTCTTTAACAGAAACAGCGTGACAGGAAAAATGGCAATAGATGTAGATGTGAAAAATAGTAATCACCATAATGGTTGTATGGATGTATGGAAGTATAAATGTCTTTGTGCCGTTCATGTCACAGGCTGAAATGGAAAGAGAGCAAGACAGGGGTGAAGAATAAAAGAAATGGTAGGGAAAAGGAAAGGCGAAAAAGAGATGAAAATTGTGTAGATGAAAGAAGTGAATAGTGCTGATAATGGGAAATGTAAATCTCAAATTTGTATGAGCAAGTGCAATAAAGTGAAATTAAATGACATATTAGATGTCAAAAGTGTGCTTACCCCTATATCAAACCTCGAGTGGTGCAACCACCTACAGGGTGGAGGAAAAGCAAGAGTGTTCGCCAGGTCAGGAGCCCCCCGACCTATATCCCCGAGTGCGAGCGTTGGACCACGCCCCTAACGCCATGCGTGACGCGGCTATGGTACGTGCCCGCGCAGCGCATATGCGAGCACGTTCAGCCATCGTGATGACGCAATATACACCAGGCGTGGAGCCGCCGCAAATGCGGAAGTCCCACATTGGGTACAATAACATGGCGCCGATGTACTGGTGGCCCCTCCCCATTTCTGGAGAGGGGAGGGGACAGCAGGGAGGGTTAGTGTAAACCCCCCCATAGTACATCGCAGCTCCCGGAGGGGACAAACAGACCCACAGTCACCGATGGATAGAGTACACAGGAACCAACTCCACAAGTAGCCCAGATGACATAGGGAAAATGAATAAATAGAAGCTCATGTAGGAATACCCATGGCAATTGGCAATTAGTATTAGTAATTATGACCACGAGAATAGTAGACAGACCGAGTGGGCAAGTAGGTGTCTTCCACCTGGTAAATACGTCAGTTGTCTATGAAAATTTACTTTTACATGGAGGACCAAAAACTTCCACTGGTCATGCTTGGAGTTTTGGCGCAGTCCGGAGCAGAGGTTAATCGCAGCACTGCGCTATCTG
This sequence comes from Lithobates sylvaticus, assembly GCA_028564925.1. Taxonomy (NCBI): domain Eukaryota; kingdom Metazoa; phylum Chordata; class Amphibia; order Anura; family Ranidae; genus Lithobates; species Lithobates sylvaticus. Next base: position 213,561,856 of record CM053035.1, on the reverse strand, counting down.
GCGACTGGGAGAAGTCTGCAGGACCTAAAGATCTCAACAGGACTTTCACCACAATCACTGGGGAGAATCATACCAGAAATGTATAGATAGATATACACACACTATAGTTCAATAATGTAGTATATAGCTGTAGTATAGTAGACTATTATATTCTAATTCAAAGTTAAAACAATAAAAAAAGTCCTTATTACTCAGTTTAGCTATTTTTGTTCCTGTTAGTTTCCAAGCAACTCACCTGAGTGGATGGAAGTTGCAAATAAATTCAAGGACCTGTGGAATTTCCCCAATTGCAGAGGAGCCATCGACAGGAATCGCACCACCACCAAACTCCGGATCCTTTTACTTTAACTACAAGGGTTTTTATTGCATCATAATGCTCGCTATAGTTGATGCCAAATATAATTTTCAATATCTGGATAAAGGAAAGAATGTCCGTAACTCTGATGGCAGTGTAATTCAGCAGATGGAGTTCAATCACCGTCTGCAGAATGGAACCCTTAACCTTCCCACACGTGGCAACACATGTGAAAACATGAACTTTGCGTTTGTGGTTGATGATGCCTTCGCATTAAGTGAAAAAATATTGAAACCATTCCCTATACGTAATCTGACTCCGGACCAAAGGATCTTCAATAACAGACTATCAAGGGCCCGCAGGGTGGTTGAAAACGCATTTGGGATCTTGGCCAACAAATTCCGCCTGTTTTTAACAAGCCTCAATATGTCGATGCATAAAATAGATATCATTGTGCTATGTTGTTGTGTCCTACACAATTATCTAAGGCAACATTCCCCAGCATACATTACCCCGCCACCAAGGGATCCCTAGACAATCGCAGTCCCCAGTGGTAGCGGCGTTGGAGGACAGGAAAGTATGGAGGTGCTCACACCATTGAGAAGTGGACATCCGAGGCTACCTACACTGAATGCAAGGCAATGCAGCCTGGACTATCTTAACTAATTTTCCAGAATTGTGGCAGTGCCCTGGCAGTCTGATATGTAAAAAAAAAAAACAGGCTTGATTTGTCACATTTCAAATACCCTATCACAACTGTATATTAAGATATTATCGTTTATATTGTTTTATTTTAAAATGATTTGACTTGTGTGAACACCTCATTGGTGCCACCTCATTGGTGCCACCTCAGTGCCACCTCATTGGTGCCACCTTAGTGCCGCCTCATCAGTGCCACCTCATTGGTGCCACCTCAGTGCTTCCTCATCAGTGCCACCTCATTGGTGCCACCTCAGTGCCGCCTCATCAGTGCCCATCAGTGAAGGAGAAAACGCACTTATTTACAACATTTTGTAATGTTTGGTATTTTGTTATTTGTTTAGCAAACAATAAAAATGTATTTGGGTACAGTGTTTCATGACCGTGAAATTGTCTTTTAAAAAGCGACAGTGCTGAAAGCTGTAAATTGTCCTGGGCAGGAAAAGGGGGAAAGTGCCCGGTATTGAAGTTGTTAAAAGGTTTATTAATTAACCTCATATACAGTGGGGATCGAAAGTTTGGGCACCCTAGGTAAAAATGTGTATTAATGTGCATAACGAAGCCAAGGAAAGATGGAAAAGTCTCCAAATGGCATCAAATTACAGATTAGACATTCTTATAATATGTCAAAAATAGTTAGATTTTATTTCCATCATTTACACTTTCGAAATGACAGAAAACAAAAAATGGCGTCTGCAAAAGTTTGGGCACCCTGCAGAGTAGGGTGCCCCATCATTGGTATCAATGGAAGGAATAGTGCCCCATCATTGGTGTCAGTGGGTGGTATAGTGTTCCATCATTGGTATCAGTGGAAGGAATAGTGCCCCATCATTGGTATTAGTGGGAGGAATAGTTCCCCTCCATTGGTGTCAGTGGGTGGTATAGTGCCCCATCATTGGTGTCAGTGGGAGGAATAGTGCCCCATCATTGGTATCAGTGGGGGGAATAATGCCCCATCATTGGTGTCAGTGGGAGGAATAGTGCCCCATCATTGGTATCGGTGGGAGGAATAGTGCCCCATCATTGGTATCGGTGGGAGGAATAGTGCCCCATCATTGGTGTCAGTGGGAGGAATAGTGCCCCATCATTGGTGTCGGGGGGAGGAATAGTGTCCCCATCATTGGTATCAGTGGGAGGAATAGTGCCCCATCATTGGTGTCAGTGGAAGGAATAGTGCCCCATCATTGGTATCAGTGGAAGGAATAGTGCCCCATCATTGGTGTCAGTGGAGGAATAGTGCCCCATCATTGGTGTCAGTGGAGGAATAGTGCCCCATCATTGGTGTCAGTGGGGGGAATAGTGCCCCATCATTGGTGTCAGTAGGAGGTAGAGTGCCACAAGGGCAAGATAAGGGCGAGCAAAGGGCCGCATCCGGCCCCCAGGCTGCCGTTTGGAGATCACTGCTGTTCATTGAGCCAGAAGAGTGACGGTTGCTGCGTGCCTGGCTGCTGTTGCAGTAGTCTAGGAAAGGAACCTGTGACAAATCAGCAGCCCCTGTGGGGGTGAGCACTATATATATATATAATGAAGGATTTTCTGATACCAATGGACACTATTGCTGCTGTATTCAGTGTGGAAATCCAGGCTTCGCTGATTCCAGGTCATAAATGGGTTAACGGTGAGTTTTGCAGTGAAGAACTCTGGCTGTTGCCCTTAGATGGCATTTACCGCATAGAAGACATCTAGTTTGAGTTGCGGAGCTCTGCCTTCACCTGAACGGAATTTATTTCCTTCCTAATATAATATTTCTTCCAATTTTCCTCTTTCTGAACGGAGTCCAGGCATGTCCCATAACGAGCCGCTCTCCGGAAGACTCCCAGCCTGAAAGTTCTCTAAAAAACCTGGCTGGATCTCGTTTCGTGACTCTCCGCCAAACGCGGAAAACCGCACGCCAATTAATTATCGGAGTGGCATCTGGTCTCACATAATAATGGTGGCAAATGAGCTTTTCCTTTTGATTCCTGTAGAAATCGATGGCAGACGGGCTCCTTTCTATAAAATTCTCTTTTTTTACCCTTAATAGAAAACTGTAGCCGGAGCTTTTATTGACATTAGACTTTAAAATAAGGGATGTGATTCCTGGCACGGCAGAGATTGGCATTAAACCTTTCTCGGGCTCTGCGTGTCACATCCACTCAGCGTTGTGCGCCTGATGGAGGTAAGTCGGCTCTACCTCCCGTAGACAGATATCGTATTCCGCCGGTCTCTGCACTCCATTGGCTCTCATCCTTTGTCACCGACACAGTATGCCTCTCAAATTGCTTTCAACCTCCTCTAAACACTTTGACATAATCACAGCGAGGATGTTAACACAGCCGAGTGCCGATGAGCGCCGTGCGGCGCGAAGATGGCGGAAATCATCGTGTATTTTACAGGATCTGAATAGGTGTGATCTGGAGGAAATTTGACAGTTTAGAAAACATAAAATGTTACAAAGAGTCCATTTTATACTTGTTTATGTAATAATAATAATAATCACATTTAAAGATCGTTCACACCTTAAGGTGCGTCTGAGCGTGCGACACGTGGCGAGTTTTGTTAATTAAAGTGATATTAAAGATTACATTTTTTTTTACATTAAAATAACACTTGCCTCCTCTGTAATAGTTTTGCACAAAGCAGCCCCGATCCTCCTCTTCTTGGATCACCTGCCCGCACTCATGGCCCCTCCCTCCAGCCCACTGCCCACCAGAGCAAGCAACTCTGCACCCTGGCAGGCTTGCTTCCGAGCCACTGATCTGCGTATCCATTCACAAACAGTGCCACGGCTTGGCCTGGCACCTCTCTCTCCTCATTTTCTCACTGGTTGTGATTGACAGCAGCGGGGGCCCAAGAAATGCAAGAAGGTAAAAAACTTTGAGCCTTTAGAACCACTTTATTTCTACCTCAACCTGTGCTAAGAAAATATAGATAAAAGTGTTTTAAAAGAAAAAAACAAGAACGAGAAAATACCAAACCCTCACTGCTGCTACTCTGACTAAGCCAACCCCTATGAGGAAGTCGGCGGACGAAACATGTTGGGCAGTAGCTACATGGCAACTGGAAGTACACTCAGCATATAAATATATAAATGTGTAAAAAACAAGAACAAAATATCAAACCCTCACTGCTGCTAGTACACTCAGGAAATATATATATATATATATATATATATATATATATATATATATATATATATAAAAAACAAGAACAAAATATTAAACCCCCACTGCCGCTGTTTCGACTAAGCCACCCCCTATGACAGGGGTAGGCAACCTCTGCCCATCAGCTGTGGTTAAGATACAAATCCCATCATGCCGCTGCCTCTACAAGTCATGCCTGTGATTGTCAGGGTCTTGCTATGTATCATGGGACTTGTAGTTTCAAAACAGTTGGAGGTTGCCTACCCCTGCCCTATGACGAAGTCGGTGGACGAAATGTGTTGGGGAGTGGCTATGTGGCAACTGTAAGGACACTCAGGAAATATATATATATATAAAAATGTGTAAAAAAACTAAATAACAAAACCGTACTGCGGCTGCCCTTTATATCAAAACTTACAACTAGTGAAAAACAAACAGAGTAATAAACCACTTCTTCGATTTTTCAAGCAACGCTGTGCTATATAGATACATAAAATAAGAGTGGAAAACATAAAACAAAGAATCCAAAAAGTCCTTTGAAGTGCAATATAGCCACTCCCCAACGTGTTTTGTCCTCTGACTGAGCCACCCCCTATGACAAAGTAGGAGGACGAAACATGTCGGGGTGTGGCTACGCAACAAGTGGAAGTGTGCTCAGGAAATTAATATTTAAATGTGTAAAAAAACAAGAACAAAATATCAAACCCTCTCTGTTGCTGCCCTATATATCAAAACTTACAACTAGTGAAAAATAAAGTGTAATAAACCACTACTCCCATTTTTTTCAAGCAGTGCTGTGCTATATAAAATAAGAGTGAAAACAATAAAACTAAAACAGAGTGTCCAAAAAGTCCACATGTAATAAAACTGAAAGACCTTTCGAGTGCAATATAACCATGACCCAATGTGTTTCGTCCTTCTACAAAGCTGTCCCCTATGATGAAGTTGGAGGACAAAACTGGTCAGTGTGTTGCTACGTGCACTAAGGACAAAATATAAAAAATGTATAAAAAAAAACTAAATATTAAACCCTCATTTCTGTCGCCCTGAGTGAAAAAGATAACACTAAAACAGAGTGTCCAAATAGTCCACATGCATTATAAGACTGAAAGACCTTTCAAGTGCAATATAGCTACTCCCCAATGTGTTTTGTCCTCTGACTGAGCCACCCATTATGACGAAGTTAGGGGATGAAACATGTCGGGGCGTGGCTACGTGGCAACTGTAAGTATGCACATGAAATACCGTATTTATCGGCGTATAACACGCAATTTTTCCCCCTTAAAATCGGGGGAAAGTCGTGGGTGCATGTTATACGCCGATACCCCCCCAAAAAAATGACAAAAATTGGTTGCGGTGCCGAAAAATAGCGTCCGCCGCCGGAAAAGACCAAACCGCGGCCGAAAAAGGCCGAAGCGGCCGAAAAAGACCAAGCCGACTGTTCAGCTCTGCTCGTAGTCCCGCCTCCCTGCGCTCGCTCCTGAAACAGCAGGGAGGCGGGACTCCGAGCGGAGCCGAACAGTCGGCTCGGTCTTTTTTGGCCGCGCTTCGGCCTTTTTCGGCGGCGGTACGGTCTTTTTCGGCAGCACATGCGCGGTCTGTCTCGGCGGCGGGAAATGTAAACATTGGCAAGGCTGCAAATGACACTGGGCAAGCTACAAATGACACTGGGCAAGCTACAAATGACGCTGGCAAGCTGCAAATGACACTGGGCAAGCTGCAAATGACACTGGGCAGGCTGCAAATGACGCTGGGCAAAGCTGCAAATGACGCTGGGCAAGCTGCAAATGACACTGGGCAAGCTGCAAATGACGCTGGGCAAAGCTGCAAATGACGCTGGGCAAGCTGCAAATGACGCTGGGCAAGCTGCAAATGACACTGGGCAGGCTGCAAATGACGCTGGGCAAGCTGCAAATGACACTGGGCAAGCTACAAATGACACTGGGCAGGCTGCAAATGACGCTGGGCAAGGCTGTAAATGACGCTGGGCAAGCTGCAAATGACGCTGGGCAAGCTGCAAATGACGCTGGTCAAGCTGCAAATGACACTGGGCAGGCTGCAAATTATGCTGGGCAAGCTGCAAATGACGCTTAAATGTAAGTTTTTTTTTCCCCTAAACTTCTCTCCTAAAACTTTTTTTCCTTAAAATTCCCTCCTAAACTTGGGGTACGTGTTATACGCTGGTGCGTGTTATACGCCGATAAATACGGTAAATATAAAAATGTGTAAAAGAAAAAGCAAAATATCAAACCCTCACTGTTGCTGCCCTATATATCAAAACTTACAACTAGTGACAAATAAAGAGTGTAGTAAACCACTATTCCCAATTTTTCAAGCAGTGCTGTGCTATATAGATATATAAAATATGTAGTCTAAAAAGTCCACATGCAATATAAGACTGGAAGACCTTTGAAGTGCAATATAGCCCCAACATGTTTTGTCCTTCAGAGACATCCTCAAAAAGACTTTCAGCTGTAATGGCAGAGAAAGGGGGTTTTACAAAATATTGACTCCGGGGGGCGCCAAACAAATGCCCCCCACACTTTTCAAATATTTACTTGTATTATTTATCATTTTCCTTCCCCTTCACAATTATGTGCCACTTTGTGTTGGTCTATCACATAAAATCCCAATAAAATACATTTACGTTTTTGGTTGTAACATGACAAAATGTGGGGAATGTCAAGGGGTATTAATACTTTTTCACTGTATATTTGCAATCTGTAGCCATCAGTGGATGTTGGAATAGACGGAAGTTATACTGAGCCGATAGAATGTAACTCTTGTAATCAATGTTCGCTGTTACCGCCTAAACGATGATTATGAGATTAGCACATGTTTGGGACGATGAATAATTCACAGAGAATGGCGCTAACGACGCTTCATTTTGAATTACAACGCCGGAATCTTTATTGCGGTCGCCTTTTCGCTTTTTTATTTTCTTTGGCTAATGAGTAATCATGACGAGCCTATGAAATGTTATTTCATGAAATGTTAAAGGCAGTGAGCGCTAATTAAACATGAATTATATATGATCCATAAAATATCGCCACCAGTAATGAATATTAACAGGAAGATGCCATCGATTTTTTTTTTCTTTTTTATCTCGTCCTGGCAGCGAGGATCAGCGCTGATTTACAGCAAAATTAAAGGGATTTTTTTTTTGTTTTCTGTTTATATTATTGTTGTTGTGTGAAGCAGATGGCGGATGTTCAATTAACTTTTACTTTTATTTTAATGAGTTGACAACGCTGGCAAAGAATGGCATTTCTCCCCGGTATGTAGGTAAATGCCCAAAGAGTACCTGTCATCTAATAGGACCAGAGGTTCCGTACAATTCAGTGGAGGGGGGGGGGGGGGGCAAAGTTTCAAGAATTCAGTATCATTGTGTAATGAAGGTGAATTTAAAGTAGGGCTGTTACTGATTAAAATTCTTGTGTTCCATAGTCGATTTTTTTTTTTATCGATTAATCAACTAATTTCGATTAAATATAACGCACATACAGATCCAACTACTTTTAGCTGATCTCCTTGCATTACAACTCTGCATTAGTCAGTGGTAAATGTGGTATACACTATATACAATCACCCGACACTAGTCAGTTTCCACAATCCATGACTTAACTTCACAGTTCACACAAATACGTGGGAGGAGGAGACCAGGGAGCTTAAGAGTAGGAGGTCATGGGAGGAGGAGACAAGGGAGCTTAAGAGTAGGAGGTCATGGGAGGAGGAGACGAGGGAGCTTGAGAGTAGGAGGTCATGGGAGGAGGAGACGAGAGAGCTTAAGAGTAGGAGGTCATGGGAGGAGGAGACGAGAGAGCTTGAGAGTAGGAGGTCATGGGAGGAGGAGACGAGGGAGCTTGAGAGTAGGAGGTCATGGGAGGAGGAGACGAGGGAGCTTGAGAGTAGGAGGTCATGGGAGGAGGAGACGAGGGAGCTTGAGAGTAGGAGGTCATGGGAGGAGGAGACGAGGGAGCTTGAGAGTAGGAGGTCATGGGGAGGAGGAGACGAGGGAGCTTGAAAGTAGGAGGTCATGGGAGGAGGAGATGAGAGCACTTGAGAGTAGGAGGTCATGGGAGGAGGAAATGAGGGAGCTTGAGAGTAGGAGGTCATGGGAGGAGGAGACGAGGGAGCTTGAGATTAGGAGGTCATGGGAGGAGGAGACGAGGGAGCTTGAGAGTAGGAGGTCATGGGAGGAGGAGAGGAGGGATCTTGAGAGTAGGAGGTCATGGCAGGAGGAGACGAGGGAGCTTGAGAGTAGGAGGTCATGGGAGGAGAAGACGAGGGAGCTTGAGAGTAGGAGGCCATTGGAGGAGGAGACAAGAGAGCCTGAGAGTAGGAGGTCATGGGAGGAGGGGACGAGAGAGCTTGAGAGTAGGAGGTCATGGGAGGAGGAGACGTGAGAGCTTGAGAGTAGGAGGTCATATGGGAGGAGGCGACAAGAGAGCTTGAGAGTAGGAGGTCATGGGAGGAGGAGACAAGGGAGCTTGAGAGTAGGAGGTCATGGGAGGAGGAGACGAGAGAGCCTGAGAGTAGGAGGTCATGGGAGGAGGGGACGAGAGAGCTTGAGAGTAGGAGGTCATGGAAGGAGGAGACGAGGGAGCTTGAGAGTAGGAGGTCATGGGAGGAGGAGACGAGTGAGCTTGAGAGTAGGAGGTCATGGGAGGAGGAGACGAGAGAGCTTGAGAGTAGGAGGTCATGGGAGGAGGAGACAAGGGAGCTTGAGATTAGGTGGTCATGGGAGGAGGAGACGAGGGAGCTTGAGAGTAGGAGGTCATGGGAGGAGGAGACAAGGGAGCTTGAGAGTAGGAGGTCATGGGAGGAGGAGACAAGAGAGCTTGATAGTAGGAGGTCATGGGAGGAGGAGACAAGGGAGCTTGAGAGTAGGAGGTCATGGGAGGAGGAGACGAGGGAGCTTTAGAGTAGGAGGTCATGGGAGGAGGAGACGAGGGAGCTTGAGAGTAGGAGGTCATGGGAGGAGGAGACGAGGGAGCTTGAGAGTAGGAGGTCTTGAGAAGAGTGGAGAGGACAGCTTGGGTGATATTTGGGGACAAGATTGGTGATGTAGCTCAGAGCGGAGTTGTGAATGGCTTTGTATGTTGTTGTTAATATTTTGAATTTAATTTGCTGGGTGATCGGGGACCCGTGTAAGGATTGGAGGAGAGGGGTGGAGGACACTGAGCGGTTGGTAAGGTAGCTAAGTCTGGCATCAGCTTTCATGACAGACTGAAGAGGGGAGGAGCCTATGGAGAGGCAGGCCAATGAGAAGGGAGTTTAAATAGTCAAGACGAGAGATAACAAGGGAGTGAATGAGGAGCTTTCATTTGGTAAAAAGGGGTGTAATGAGGAGGAAAGAGGGACCTTTGTCCCAAATCAGGGACATTTGTTAGCTACGGGTTGTTATGAGATAGAAGAAAAGCACAAAGAAACAATTTCATGAAGAATAGATTGCAATTGGCCATCCATTAAGCAGAGGACGTGTATGGATTATATTTAACAGCTAAGGATATTGCTTAGTGTTAGTTTAAGCATGTCCCATTTTTAAGTGTTGAATAAATCGTTGCCACGGAGCTCCACCATCCTGTTCCCACATGTGCCACACTGCGTACGGGCAGTTCATGCTAATTTCCTCATTTGCACACACACAAGTATTTGCCCCCATGCAGGAGGGGGGGGGGGGGGTTTAGGAACCATTCTTTTGTTTTTGTGCCCGCCATTATAGAGCTGGGAGGGACTGAACATGGCTCGTCTACAGCTTAATCAGTCTATTAAAAAATGGCAACACACTAATAACGTATCTGCTTTTTATTCCTTTCACTGTGCTTCCTAATGTTGCTGAAAAATGCATTTTTAATCACCAATTCAAAATAAATTGACTTCGTTTGGATGAAGTTTCAATAAGAATCCTCGACATTGTAATTAAAGTTGATTGAGAATTAATTGGTGTCTTCTCTTGAAAAGCAATGAGTAATTCACATTAGTTGGCTTATTATAAGAGAAAGAGATGGACCTAAAAGTACAGCTGTTCTTATCACGTTGTAATTACCTGAATAGAAGGGCTCACGGCTGAAGTCATTTCGTCTTTAGGCTGGAGGGAAGACACATTCGCTCACTATTGTAGGTTGGCTAATGCCATACATAGAGAGATTCTTTGTTCTGATACTCAGAGTAGCAGTTTGCATTACTGTATCTGCTGGTGACTGCAGGAGGGAGGCAACTCCAGGGTCTCAAGGCTGGCAGAAGAGGTGAAGGACCTTTTCTTTGTAGGCAGGTGCAGTTTACCTTCTCCACTGCAGGCGGTGCTCTTCCACAGCAGCACTGCAGTTGGAGAGGAGGCCAAGAGGATCATGGTTCCTCCGTGGTTTCATGGGTCACTGGGGAAGCTATTCAATTGGATGCCGCTGCCTCATGTGACTCTGGTGGCCATCTTTGGTCAGGCAGAGACTATTTAAAGTGATTGTCAAGGCTGAAGGTTTTTTACCTTCATGCATTCTATGTTTGAAGGTAAGAAATCTTCTGTGTGCAGCTTCCCCCCCTCCCTGAATACTCGCCTTAGCCCCCTCTCCTCTTGTGTCAATCACAGCCAGTGAGCCAGTGATTATAGAGAAGGGGTGGGGCCAAGCCTCGGCTCTATATGTCTTATGGACGCATAAAGCAGGGCTCAGGAGCAAGCATGCACCAGTGCCCCCCATAGTAAGCGGCTTGCTATTGAGGGCACTGGTCAAGGGGGAGGAGCGAGGACTACTGGTGGGGGACCACAGAAGAAGAGGATCGGGGCTGCTCTGTGTAAAACCATTGCACAGTGTAGGTAAGTTTGATTTTTTTTTTTTTTTTTTTTTTTTTTTTTTAAAGCCAAACATTTAATAACACTTTAAGGCCCTGACTGTCAGGCTTGGGGCTTTGTAAGTAGGTAGACTAGGGACAGGTACCCAGCCTGGTAGGGAAAGAATTAGTGGCAGGGAAGGGTTCCTGCCGAGGAAGGAAAGCATAGGGTTTGCACCTTGTCTGGACGTCTCCCTAGTTGGGCATGAGGGTGGCCAGGCTTCATTCTGCACCCCCCCTCCCCCAACTGGCGCCTTCAGTTTGGCTGAAACCTGCTATTTACATGCCGTTGGACCTGTAAGTGTTCCCTGTTGGGCTGTCTTCTGTCCCTGTTGTTTGCTGTGAACTGTCCTTGCATTATTTCAATACAAGTTCTTTCATCGCACTTGGACTGTGTGGGTTATTGCACCCGCACTGCTCTGAACCCCACCTACATCTTCGTTCACTCAATGTAAGGTGACCCTTTTTAAAAAATGCTAGTTGTCCATTATGCCAATCCAATGATTTCAATACCATATAAGTCACTGACCTGGAGCAAAAATGAAGAGCAGGACTTCTGAACCCACCTACTGATTGTGCCATCAGAGCCAGTGACTCAGAATGTGCTGAAGACACAGACAGCCAAGGAAGTAGCATTTGCATTGGCAGCCTACCTATTCCTCTTAGCAGAGGTTTTATTATTATTATTAATATTTTATTTTGGCAAAGGTATGTCGATATACTACACGGGGATAGAGCCAAAAATTTCCGCCCTTTGGGACTACCTCTCCACGCTCCTGGATGTGGTTCTCTTAAGATAAGATCACAATGGCGGGTCCCTTTTTTTCCCACAAATAGAGCTTTCTTTTGGTGGTATTTGATCGCCCCTGCGGTTTTTATTTTTTGCGCTATAAACAAAAATAGAGCGACAATTTTGAAAAAAATGCAATATTTTTTACTTTTTGCTATAATAAATATCCCAAAAAATATATAAAAAAAACATTTTTTCCCTCAGTTTCGGCCGATACGTATTCTTCTACATATTTTTGGTAAAAAAAATCGCAATTAGCGATTATTGATTGGTTTGCGCAAAAGTTATAGCGTTTACAAAATAGGGGATAGTTTTATAGCATTTTTATTAATATTTTTTTTTTTACTAGTAATGGCGGCGATCAGCGATTTTTATTGTGACTGCGACATTATGGCGGACACATCGGACATTTTTGACACATTTTTGGGACATTTGTCATTTATATAGAATTCAGTGCTATTTAAATAGCACTGATTCCTATGTAAATGACAGTTGTAGTGAAGGGGTTAACCACTAGGGGGCGGGGATGAGTCAGTGTGACGTGTTGTGTTTACTTTACTGTAGGGGGGCGTGTTACACATTTATGCTTAGCCTCTTGGTGTGTGCGCACCATTATGGGTCTTTGCCTACTAGACATGTGCACTGCTGTAAAATGTGGTTGTTTTCGTTACATCGTTACATTTTTGGGGTTTTTTTTCCCAGTCATTCGTTATGATCGCAATTCATACATTTTTAAATTCGTAAATTCGAACATTCGTAAAATCGAAAGTCCAAAAATATAGAAAATCTGAAAATTCTAAAGAATAACTAACTAATAATAACTTACTATTAAATTATAGATATTGCAATTTCCTTTCAAATTTGTCTTTTAGTGAACGTAAGGAATACGAATTTATCTGAAGTTACGAATTATCCGAAAAAGCAAATGCTGCATCTAAATAAATGGAACTGAACAAATTTATAATAAAAAAAAATAATAATAATAAAAAGTTACAATACGGGAAAGGTTCCCTCAGGGTTTTTTTTTTTAGCAGCAAAGTTAATAATATCTAAGAATTAATAAGTTAAAAAAGATTCTTTATTGAAAGGTTAGCATTGACGAAGACACGTAACATTTAAAATATGAGCTCTGGTGAGGGGATAAGATATAATTCCAAATACAAAAAATGCAAACACAAGTTTATACACAGAATCCCGTATTAGAAAATCTGTCGTTAAAAATTCTGACGCGTTTCGACCTACATGGTCACGGTCTTCCTCAGGGGATAGGTCTGCAGTTCAGAAAATTAGATTTTAACATTTCAAGTGTCAATAAACAGTTTCTTTAACCACTTGCCGCCCGCCATATAGCAGAATAATGGTGGCAAAGTGGTTTCAATATCCTGACCGGACGTCATATGACGTGATCAGGATATTGAGCCGCTGCATCGCGGCGACCGTTGTTGCGGTGTGTCAGTCTGACACCCCGCAACACCGGTCTACTTAAAGAGTCTCCGACGGAGACTCTTTACCACGTGATCAGCCATGTCCAATCACGGCTGATCACGATGTAAATAGGAAGAGCTGGTGATCGTCTTTTCTTCACTCGCGTCTGACAGACGCCAGTAGAGGCGAGCCGTTCGGCGGCTCTCCTGACAAGGGGGTCTGTGCTGATTGTTTATCAGTGCAGCCCCCCCTCGGATCCCGTCCAGGATCACCAGGATGGCCATCCACACTGGACCACCAAGTATGCCCCCCCTAGACCCCCAGGGAAATGCACATCTGTGCCCAGGCAGCTATCCGTGCCCACTGACAATGCCTACCACTGCCAGTGCCACCAGGGATGCCCATCAGAGACGTGTATCAGTGCCGTGTATCATTGCCCATCAGTGCCACATATCAATGCCCATCAGTGCCTAGCAGTGCCGCCTATCAGTGCCCAGCATTGCCCAGTAGTGCCGCCTATCAGTGCCACCCATAAGTACCCATCTTTTTAGCCTTTTAGTGCCCATCAATGTTGCCCATCAGTGCCCATCAGTGTTCACCTGTGCCACCCATGAGTGCCCACCAGTGACACCTATTAATACCCATCAGTGCTGCATATCAGTGCCACCCATCAGTGCCACCTACCAGTGCCCATCAGTGGCGCCTACCAGTGCCCATCGTTGGTGCCCGTCAGTCGCCCGCTCATTGGTGCCACCTCCTCGGTGCCGCCTTCTCAGTGCCCGTCAGTGCCGCCTTATCAGTGCCCATCAGTGAAAGAGAAAACTTACTTATTTACAAAATGTTATAACAGAAACAAAAGCAAAACTTTTATTTTTTTCAAAATTCGGTCTTTTTATTTGTTCAGCAAAAAAATAAAAACCGCAGAGGTGATCAAATACCACCAAAATAAAGCTCTATTTGTGGGAACAAAATGATAAAAAATTTGTTTGGGTACAGTGTAGCATGACCGCGCAGATGGCATTCAAAGTGTGACAGCGCTGAAAGCTCAAAATTGTCCTGGGCAGGAAGGTGTATAAGTGCCCCCCGAAATTGAAGTGGTTAAAAAAAAAAAAAAAAATAGAGTATAGTTACCAATGGAGGGTATGAATGGAAAAATCTCCTAACCAGAATTCCTTTAAAAAGTTTTTATTATTTGAAAGAAAATTTGAAAGAAAATTCCAATACCTATAATTTAATAGTTATTATTAGTTAGTTATTATTTCAGATTTTCAAATTTACAAATTTACTGATTTTCAAATATTCTAATTTATAAATATTCGGAAAAATTTCATTCAACAGGTTTTTGTTAATTCGGATGTTTTTGAATTAACAAATTTGTTAAAATTCGCTAAAAATACTAATTCAGAACGAAACAAATTGCAGGAGTCTATTGCCTATGTCTATGTAACTACACAATGATAATTGAAATATATATTTCGCTGTCAGTTTCCATATCAACAAGCATGCTAAGTGCAGTGATGTAGCAAAATCCACATTAATCCGATCTCTCATGTAAATTGAATTTGCGCTGAGGTCAGAGGTCGTGCAGCAAGACAGGAAATAAAAATTAAATTAATCTGCTTCTTAATCTCAGTATGGGTCCGTTATTATTTTATTTTTTTCGGTGAATAATACATTATATTTAGTTTAATGATGTATTTCTTTTTTTATCAGAATATGAAATAGCTTATTGTGTGAGATGCAGACAGGTGAGGATGAATAGTCTGGCTCTGAGCTGTATTGTGTTAAGTTTTGCGAAATGATTAATTAAACCTGAAAGGTCAGGAGACATTGTGCAGCTGTTCATCATTTTGCTTTTATGACACAAATGCCTTTTTGTTTTGTTTTTTAAAGTTAATACAAAACGGTGAACAAAAGCCTAAGAAAAGATCATCTTAAAGCCCAAGTCAGGGATATTTTTTTTTTATGTTCCATAGAAGGCTTTACAAAAATTGTTGCGGCAATGTTATTGTTGTTGCTCAGTCATTTAGTCGTGTCCGACTCTTCGTGACCTCATGGACCATAGAGCGCCAGGCTCTTCTGTCCACCACTGCCTCCCGGAGCTTGCTTAACTTCAGGTTCATTGTTTCAATGATGCTATCTATCCATCTTGTTTTCTGTCGTCCTCTTCTCCTTTTTCCTTCCACGTTTCCCATCATCAGGGACTTTTCCAATGAGTCCTCTTTTCGCATTAGGTGGCCAAAGTATTTGAGTTTCAACTTCAGGATCTGTCCTTCCCAGGGGTCAAGTCCTGGGGAAAAAAGTGTGGGAACTCCCACCCAAGATCCACTCGCCCACCAAAAAAAAAAAATGATACGCTCATATGCACGAACGCTTCAAAAGTGTTATTTTTCATCCAATTTTCATATTGTGTGGAGACTGGGGGGGGGGGGGGGGGGGGGGGATGAGGAGACAGAAAATCAGGAGGGGCCGGTGGGGAGGAGCGCATCACAAGAGGTCTGACTAAATACAATCTCTTAGCAGCAGGAACCTGATCTACCTGTCAGCTAGCTGTGATTGAGAGGTAGATCGAAGCGGAAGCTGTCATGGGGCCCCCTACTGGCAATGTCTGAATGGTCAGGTGTGCGGCACTTACTATTGTGAGCTGTGTCGGCAGCTGCTGGTGTAGCACCTGCCACACAGCTCGCATACTTCAAAGTCTTGCAGGACATGGCTGCTAACGGGAACTGAGTTCCTGTTGTGGAAAAAGTACAGGAACTCCGTTCCCATGTATTCCCGCAGGACTTGAGCCCTGGTCCTTCCAGTGAATATTCAGGGTTGATTTCCCTCAGGATTGACTGGTGTGATCTTCTTGCCATCCAAGGGACTTTCAAGAGTCTTCTCCAACACCATAGTTCAAAAGCATCAATTCTTTGGCGTTCGGCCTTCCATAAGTTGGATCATAAGTCCAACTTTTACAGCCATAGATTGCTACTGGGAATACCATAGCTTTGACTATACGGCACTTTGTCGGTAGGGTGAGGTCTCTGCTTTTTATAATGTTGTCTAGGTTTTGCCATTTCTTTCCTCCCAAGAAGCAAGCGTCTCCTAATTTCATGGCTACAGTCACCGTCTGTTGTCACTGTGTCCATTTCTTCTCCTTCTATTTGCCAAGGAGTGATGGGACTAGTGGAGGATAGACATGTGCACAATAGAAAAATGTGTTTATTTTCGTTTAGTTTCTTTAGTTTCCGTTGATTCGTAACGATTCGTAATTTCGTAAGTCGTCGGTGTGGTCGTATTCGTAACGATTCGTATTTTCGTAAGAGTTATTTTTTCGTTGATTCGTTTTTCCGTTAGTTTAATTTTCGTTTATTCGAAATTCGGACGCATTCGTATTTTCGTAGATTTAGTTACATTCGTACTTTCGTTAGATTGATTTATTCGTACTTTCGTAACATTGTTTTCGTAGATTCGTAATCGGAGCATAATTCATAATGTTATGTAATGTGTATGCTATTATTACATTTTAAGAGACACGGAAAATTACGAATCGAAAAAAAAAGTTACGAATGTACGAATTTTTTCGTTCAATCCATTCGAAGCACGTTAAGCAGCGCCATTGTAAGAGACACGGAAAATTACGAATCGCAAAAAGAAAAGTTACAAATGTATGAATTTTTTCGTTCAATCCATTCGAAGCACGTTAAGCAGCGCCATTGTAAGAGACACGGAAAATTACGAATCGCAAAAAAAGAAGTTACGAATGTACGAATTTTTTCGTTCAATCCATTCGAAGCACGTTAAGCAGCGCCATTGTAAGAGACACGGAAAATTACGAATCGCAAAAAAAGAAGTTACGAATGTACGAATTTTTTCGTTCAATCCATTCGAAGCACGTTAAGCAGCGCCATTGTAAGGGACACGGAAAATTACCAATTCAACAAAAAAAAAAAAGTTACCAATGTACGAATTTTTTCGTTCAATCCATTCGAAGCACGTTAAGCAGCGCCATTGTAAGAGACACGGAAAATTACGAATCGCAAAAAAAGAAGTTACGAATGTACGAATTTTTTCGTTCAATCCATTCGAAGCACGTTAAGCAGCGCCATTGTAAGAGACACGGAAAATTACGAATCGCAAAAAAAGAAGTTACGAATGTACGAATTTTTTCGTTCAATCCATTCGAAGCACGTTAAGCAGCGCCATTGTAAGGGACACGGAAAATTACCAATTCAACAAAAAAAAGTTACAAATGTACAAATTTTTTCGTTCAATCCATTCGAAGCACGTTAAGCAGCGCCATTGTAAGAGACACGGAAAATTACGAATCGCAAAAAAAGAAGTTACGAATGTACGAATTTTTTCGTTCAATCCATTCGAAGCACGTTAAGCAGCGCCATTGTAAGAGACACGGAAAATTACAAATCGAAAAAAAAAAAAAAGTTACCAATGTACGAATTTTTTCGTTCAATCCATTCGAAGCACGTTAAGCAGCGCCATTGTAAGGGACACGGAAAATTACCAATTCAACAAAAAAAAAAGTTACGAATGTACGAATTTTTTCGTTCATTTTGATTTTCGTTGTTCCTGTTTTCGTTTTTTCGGATTTTCTTCTTTCGTAGTTTCGTTGTTTCTAATTTGGTTATTTCGGATTTTCGTTGTTTTTCATTTTCGTTCGATTCGAACATTCGTTAAAATTTTTAGCGAATCATTCGTTCATTCTTACGATAAAGAATGAACGAATATAACGAATTTTAACTGAAAATGAAAAAAATGAAACGAATTGCACATGTCTAGTGGAGGACACCACAGGCCCACCACATGAGCAAGTAAGTGCCAGATCGGGGGGGGGGGGGTGCTGTCAGTATTGTTTGTTTTTTGTTTGCCATTGGATGGGACCAGTTACCAGGATCTTAGTTTTCTTTTCTTTTCTGTTTCTCTTTCACCTTCATTAAAGCGTTTGTATACCCGCAGAAATTATTTATTTTTATTTTTAAAACCTGTAAGGCAAAAGGTATAATGAGCTAGTATGCACCACATGCTAGCTCATTATGAAGTACTTACCTTAGAATGAGGCATCAACAGCTGATCCCGGTCCACGCCGAGGGAGCTGACATTTCCCCTTGGCTTGTCTTCCGGGTGCGCGGCTCCGGCGATGTGAGTGCAGTAACCATACAGGTTTAGGAGATATTCATTTTATCTACAGGAAAGCCTTATTATAGGCCTTATTATAGGCTTATCTATAGGTACAAATACAAAAAAAAAAGGTATACAACCGCTTTAAGAGACTCTACACTTTCTGCCATTAGTGTGGTATCGTCTACATATCTCAGGTTGTTGATATTTCTGACGGAGATCTTAATTCCGGCTTGTGATTCGTCGATCCTGGCATTTCCCATGATGAACTCTGCATATAAGTTAAATAAGTAGGGTGACCATATACATCCTTGCGGCACTCCTTCCTCAATATTGAACCAGTCAGTTGTTCCATGTCCTGTTCTAACTGTTGCTTTTTGACTTGCATGCAGGTTTTTCAGAAGACAGGTGAGGTGGTCTGGTATTCCCATTTCTTTCAGTATTTGCCACATCTCGTTGTGATCCGCACAATCAAAGGCTTTACTGTAGTCAATTCCCTGCAGTACTTGTCTTCTGACAGAAGGGGGGGGGGGGGTTACTAAAACTGGAGAGTGCAAAACCTGGTGCAGCACTGAATAGAAGCCAATCAGCTTCCCAGGTTTTATTGTAAACACTTAATTGAACAAGCTGAAAGTGGAGCTCCACCCAAAAGCTTGTTTGCTTCCTCCCCCCTCTCCGCTGCCACATTTGGCGGGGGGGGGGGGGAGTGGATACCTGTCAAAACCAGGTACCCTCTTCCACTTCCAGGTAAGATCGCCGCAATCGTTGTGCGGCAATCTATGTAATTTCCGGCCCCTCCTCCTCCTCCTTCCCCTATACTGCCATCTGGGAGGCACACAGGTCCCAGAAGACAGCGGGACCATTCAGAAAGCGCATGCGCAGTAGGAAACAGACTGTGAAGCCGCAAGGCTCCTGTTTCCCTTAGGCCCCTTTCACACTGGGGCGGTTTTCAGGCGGTACAGCGCTAAAAATAGCGCCTGTATACCGCCTGAAAAAACCGGCCCCATTCACTCCAGTGTGAAAGCCGGCGGGCTTTCACACTGGAGCGGTGCGCTAGCAGGACCGCAACAAAAGTCCTGCTAGCAGCATCTTTGGAGCGGTGAAGGAGCCGTGTATTTACCGCTCCTATACCGCTCCTTCCCATTGAAATCAATGGGACACCGCGGGGATACCCCCCGCAAACCGCCACTGCAGCGGCGCTTTGCGGAGGTTTTTAACCTTTTTGCGGCCGCTAGCGGGGGTTAAAACCACCCCGCTAGCGGCCGCATACCGCGGGTAAAACGATGGTAAAGCAGCGCTAAATATAGCGCTGCTTTACCGTCGCCGCCCCGCACCGCCCCAGTGTGAAAGGGGCCTAAGTGAAGATGCCATCGCCTGCACCCGGAGCCGCTGGATTTAAGTGAACCTTTTTAGATCCCAGCTAGAAACTGCCCATCCACCTGGCTTTCTCGAAGAGCAAGGGATTCTTGAACAGAATTGGAGCACTGTCCAAAGGAGAACTGGTTGGGTGTGGCGCCTAGCAGCTCTCTCCCTTTTAGGCCCTGGGGGTGTAGAGGTGCTCACACTGTCCTCGTCCTGCAGCTGTAGGTGAAACTGCTTTCAGGCCTTTCGCTGGGCTAGTTCTAGACATGTGCACAACAAAAAAATTTGTTTATTTTCGTTTCGTTTTTTTTGCTTCCGAAAAAAAATCGTTTTCTTTCTTTTTTTCGTTTCCATCGATTCGTAACGATTCGTACATTCGTAAGTCGTCGTTGTTCGGATTCGTAAAACGATTCGTACATTCGTAAGAGTTATTTTTTCGTTGATTCGTTTTTTCGTTAGTTTAATTTTCGTTCATCTGTTTATTCGAAATTCGGACGCATTCGTAGTTATTCGTACATTCGTAACATTCGTAGATTCGTAATCGGAGCATAATTCATAATTTGATGTAATGTGTGTAATTACATTTTAATAATTTACGAATCGAAAAAAAAGTTACGAATCGAAAAAAAAAAGTTACGAATCGAAAAAAAAGTTACGAATGTACGAATTTTTTTGTTCAATAGAGACACGGAAAATTACAAATCGAAAAAAAAAAAAAAAAAAAAAAAAGTTACAAATTGAAAAAAAAGTTACGAATCGAAAAAAAGAAAGTTACGAATCGAAAAAAAAGTTACGAATGTACGAATTTTTTGGTTCAATAGAGACACGGAAAATTACAAATCGAAAAAAAAAAAAAAAAAAGTTACGAATTGAAAAAAAAGTTACGAATCGAAAAAAAAGTTACGAATGTACAAATTTTTTGGTTCAATAGAGACACGGAAAATTACAAATCGAAAAAAAAAAAAAAAAAGTTACGAATCGAAAAAAAAGTTACGAATCGAAAAAAAAGTTACGAATCGAAAAAAAAGTTCCGAATGTACGAATTTTTTTGTTCAATCCATTCGAATCACGTTTAGCAGCACCATTGTAAGGGACACGGAAAATTACCAATTCAACAAAAAAAAAAAGTTACGAATGTACGAATTTTTTCGTTCGTTTTTCGGATTTTCTTCATTAGTACATTCGTTGTTTCTAATTAGTTTTTTTCGGATTTTCGTTGTTTTTCGGATTCGTTCGATTCGAATGATTCGTTAATCGGATTCATACGATTCGAATGATTCGTTACGATTCGTACGATTCGAATGATTCGTTCATTCGTACGAAAACGAACGATTCGTTACGATTCGTTATTCGGATTCATACGATTCGAATGATTCGTTCATTCGTACGAAAACAAACGAACGAAAATAACGAAAAAAAACGAAAAACAAAAAAAAACGAAACGAATTGCACATGTCTAGCTAGTTCCTTTCCTGACCAAACAGGCCGTCCTCCCCCCGATGGACTGCAGGGCAGTGGAGATCCCTCAGCGATCCACTATTTTGTTAACGCAATCCTAGCAGCTGATTGGCTGCTGGATTGCTTTTACAGGCAGCGGGAAGGGATGACCCCCCTCCCACCGCCACTTATCCGGGCTCTCCCGTGTGATCAGAGATCTCATGATCTGTTCATGAGCTTCCAGCGGGTTGTCACAGAGCGAGCTGTGGACCACATGGTCCTCGGCCATCTCTATGCTCCTGGGAGACCTGAAATCGACGTCATGATGTCACTTCCAGTTTTGGCAGATGTGAACACTGCCATTTTTTTTGCGAGAAGCAGAGATCTATGTTTTTTTTTTTTTTTTTTTTTTAATATCATATGCTTTCTAGGGTAGAGGAGAGATTTGAGGTCTTGACCCCAGATCTCTCCATAAAGAGGACCTGTCATCGCTTATTTCTATCACAAGGAATGTTTCTTGTGATAGAAATAAATGTGATCAGAAAAAATAACATAATGGGATAGTGTAAATAAATAAATAAAATAGATAATAATGAAAAAAAAAAAAAAAATTTAAAGCACCCCAGTCCCCTTGTGCTCACGTGCAGGGGCAAACACATTTGTCGGTCGCGCCCGCATGTAAACAGTGTCATCACACATGTGAGGTATCGCCGCGAACGTTAGAGTGAGAGCAATAATTCTAGTGCTAAACCTTCTCTCTACCTCTAAACTGGCAACCTGTAAAAATGTTAAAGCATCGCATTTGGAGATTTTTAAGTATCGTAGTTTGGCGCCACTCCACAAGTGTGACATGTTGGTACCGATTTACTCGGTGTAACATAATCTTTTAAAAAATGTAGTTATATATTGTGTTTTTTATTAAAATGTATAACATTTTATTTTTTTCCCCCAAAATTGCTGCACAAATACTGTGTGACATAAAAATATTGCAATACCCACCATTTTATTCTCTAGGGCCTCTGTTAAAAAAAAAAAAATAATATAAAAAAATATAATAATATATAATTATATATAGTATATATATATAGTATCTCACAAAAGTGAGTACACCCCTCTCATCTTTTCTTCTATCTTTTCATGTGACAACACTGAAGAAATTACACTTTGCTACGATGTAGAGTGTACAGCTTGTATAACCGCTTCCCGACCGCCTCACGCAGATATAGATATACTGCGGCAGAAGGGCACGTACAGGCAGAATCACGTACCTGTACATTGCCCTTTAAGAGATGGCTGCGCGTGTGGGTATCTCCGTGAGTCAGGTCGTGGGTCCCGCGGACTTGATCGCCATGGGGATACCTGCGATCGCTTCACGGAGAGGAAGAGCGCCTAGTGACAGTGTCACTGATCTCTGTCAAAAAAAAGCCACGTCGCACGACCGCGCAATTGTCAGTTTCGCAGTGCCGAATCGCAAAAAGTGCTATGGTCAGGAAGGGGGTAAAATCTTCCGGGGCTGAAGTGGTTAACAGTGTAAATTTGCCGTCCCCTCAAAATAACTCAACACACAGCCATTAATGTCTAAACTGCTGGCAACAAAAGTCAGTACACCCCTAAGTGAAAATCTCCAAATTGGGCCCAAAGTGTCAATATTTTGTGTGGCCGCCATTATTTTCCAGCACTGCCTTAACCCTCTTAGGCATGGAGGTCACCAGAGCTTCACAGGTTGTCACTGGAGTCCTCTTCCCCTCCTCCATGATGACATCACAGAGCTGGTAGATGTTAGAGAACTTGCTCTCCTCCACCTTCCGTTTGAGGATGTCCCACAGATGATCAATAGGGTTTAGGTCTGGAGACATGCTTGGCCAGTCCATCACCTTTACCCTCAGCTTCTTTAGCAAGGCAGTGGTGGTCTTGGAGGTGTGTTTGGGGTGGTTATCATGTTGGAATACTGCCCTGCGGCCCAGTCTCTGAAGGGAGGGGATCATGCTCTGCCTCAGTATGTCACAGTACATGTTGGCATTCATGGTTCCCTCAATGATCTGTAGCCCCCCAGTGCTGGCAGCACTAATGCAGCCCCAGACCATGACACTCCCACCACCATGCTTGACTGTAGACAAGACACACTTGTCTTTGTCCTCCTCACCTGGTTGCCCCCACACACGCCTGACACCATCTGACACCAAATACCTTTATCTTGGTCTCATCAGACCACAGGACGTGGTTCCAGTAATCCATGTCCTTAGGCTGCTTGTCTTCAGCAAACTGTTTGTGGTCTTTCTTGTGCATCATCTTTAGAAGAGGCTTCCTTCTGCGACGACAGCCATGTAGACCAATTTGATGCAGTGTGCGGCGTATGGTCTGAGCACTGAATGGCTGACTCCCCCCCACCCCTTCAACCTCTGCAGCAATGCTGGCAGCACTCATACGTCTATTTCCCAAAGACAACCTCTGGATATGACGCTGAGCACGTGACCTCAACTTCTTTGGTGGACCATGGCGAGGCCTGTTCTGAGTGGAACCTGTCCTGTTATACCGCTGTATGGTCTTGGCCACCGTGCTGCAGCTCAGTTTCAGGGTCTTGGCAATCTTCTTATAGCCTCGGCCATCTTTATGTAGAGCTACAATTCTTTATTTCAGATCCTCAGAGAGTTCTTTGCCATGAGGTGCCATGTTGTACTTCCAGTGACCAGTATGAGAGAGTGAGAGCGATAACACCAAATTTAACACACCTGCTCCCCATTCACACCTGAGACATTGTAACACTAACGAGTCACATGACACCGGGGGAGGGAAAATGGCTAATTGGGCCCAATTTGGACATTTTCACTTAGGTGTGTACTGACTTTTGTTGCCAGCGGTTTATACATTAATGGCTGTGTGTTGAGTTATTTTGAGGGGACGGCAAATTTACACTGTTATACAAGCTGTACACTCACTACTTTACATTGTAGACAAGTGTCATTTCTTCAGTGTTGTCACATGAAAAGATAGAAGAAAAGATTTACACAAATGTGAGGGGTGTACTTACTTTTGTGAGATACTGTATATAATGTTTGGGGGTTGGGTGTAATTTTATAGCAAAAAAAAGTGATGATATTTACATGTAGGAGAGAAATGTCAGAATCGAGCGGGTTGGGAAGTAGTTACTGTTGTGATTCAGATTTTATGTAATCAATAAATTGTTAACTTTTTAACTTAATTTGTTCATTTTTTGGTACCTAAAAAGTTTCATGATAAAATTTGTTGTTTGTTTATAAATAAATATGGTGGGGACAATGGTACCCTGATGCTGTTCAATGAGTTTGATGTTAGTACGGTAGAAGTTGCAATATATTATATTCTTGGTGTTGGATTTAATACTGCTTTAATTATTTATTTTACTCAAATCTCAAAATGTAAATGATAAAAAAAAAAGAAAATTTTGTTGCTCTCTCTCTCTCTCTCTCTCTGAAAGATGATGGTTGCATCTGCTGTACTTCCTTTTTAGATGTGCATATTAAAAAAGAATTAATAATAATTAATGAATAATAATTAATAATTTAAAATAATTAATAATAATTAATTAATAAAATTAATAATTAAAAAAATAATTTCCGGTTTAAATAAATCTTAAACAAAACAATAAAAATAATCCTGACCTCAACCCATTATAGTTTCTCTGTAAAATAAAAAAAAGTCTATATCGCTATAATAACCGCACAGACCCCAGACACAGATAATTCTGCATTTTTATCTTATTTAGAAGGGAATTTGAATAACCCGAAAATCCATTTTTACTTTTATTCATCCGGTAGAATCTCTTTTCAGAATGTTTTTTTTTTACTCAATGATAATTGGGCCGTCTCTGGAAATGTTTTTACAGATACACCAAGCAGACCCAAAGTTTCCCCAGCAGCGTTATTAGAATTCCGACCGCTCCTCTGTTTCCAGCAGATTATATCAGCGATGAGGCGGTGTATAATGGCATGTGGCACTAGAGGAGGAAATGAGATATGCCACCTCTTGTTCATCCAACGTACTTACATGGGCTGCCAATAGATGAACCATTGAAAAAAATGAGAAAAGCCGGAGAGTCAATTTTGAGATGAGCTATTTATGGACTTTCATCGTTGCTTAAGAAGTTCTGCTTTGTAAATGAGAATGTAGAATCTGCAAAATGTATCGGAGACTCGAAGTCTTTTTGTAATTCCTCTTCTACAAACGGGTTACTGACTATTTGCATGCTGCTGAAAATCTAGTTGAGGGCGATTCATGTTCTCAGTGATAAGGAGAAGAGTAACTAACTGTACCTGACTCATTTTACCCCCTTCATGACCAGGACATTTTTTTACTATTCAGCACTGCGCTATTTTAACTGGTAATTGCGCAGTCATGCAACACTGTAATCAAATGTAATTTATAATTTTTTTTTCACACAAAAAGCGCTTTATTTTGGTGGTATTTAATCACCTCTGTTTTTTTTTTTTTTTTAATTATTGTGATTGTGTAGCTAAATTATACAATTGAAATGGAACAAATTATTAATAAATAATAATGATAATAAAATGTTTTTATTCATATTATTATTGTTATTAATTTGTTAGGTTCCATTCGTGTAGCTATGGCATTCATTATTTCAGATGATTTGTAACTTTGGATTAATTCGTATATATAGCTCAGCATTACAGATCATGGTATACAGCTCAGCCTCACAGATCAGGGTATATAGCTCAGCCTCACAGATCAGTGTATATAGCTCAGAATTACAGATCAGGGTATATAGCTCAGCCTTACAGATCAGGGTATATAGCTCAGCATTACAGATCATGGTATATAGCTCAGCCTCACAGATCGGTGTACATAGCTCAGCATTACAGGGCAGGGTATACAGCTCAGCATTACAGATCAGGGTATATAGCTCAGCCTCACAGATCAGTGTATATAGCTCAGCAATACAGATCAGGATATATAGCTCAGCATTACAGATCAGGGTATATAGCTCAGCCTCACAGATCAGTGTATAAAGCTCAGCATTACAGATCAGGGTATATAGCTCAGCATTACAGATCAGGGTATATAGCTCAGCATTACAGATCAGGGTATATAGCTCAGCCTCACAGATCAGTGTATAAAGCTCAGCATTACAGATCAGGGTATATAGCTGTAATGCTGAGCTATATACCCTGATCTGTGAGGCTGAGCTATATACCCTGATCTTTAATGCTGAGCTGTATACTCAGTCCTGTGATGCTGAGCTTTATACCCTGATTTGTAATGCTGAGCTGTATACTCTGTCTTGTGATGCTGGGGCTGTATATTCCTGACACTATGGGTGGAAGCAAGTGGAATACACGGGGATAGAGTGGGTGGATTCTATAAGGGGTGGGGCTTATAAGAAGTGGGAGTGGTCAAAAAAGGGTGGGGTCTGGCGCCCCATCCTAAAACTTCACCAGCCGCCACTGCCTATGGATGCTCCAATGGGCTCTGATAGGAGCTTACACGGGGGTGAGGACCCTCTTCCCATATTCATGTGACAGTGGTCAGTCAATCAAGTGGAGTGAATCACATGTTCCTTTATTCCCAAAAAGCATGACAGAGGAGCAAAAGAAAGGTGAGTATGTCTTACTGGTTGTAAGAAACGTGAACATGTACCCCGTGTTTATTAAATTTATGTAGTGTTGATATAATATCACAGTCAAGGGTCAGGGGTCAGGCTCAGAGACCAGTAGCTATAGTAGTAGAGAAGCTCCCACAGACCAGCTGGATAGGTACACAAGCAGGTCACCCTGGCAGGTGGTGGGGGCTCGTCCGAGGTGCGGGGTCTAAGCACTATCTCAATTGTAATGTAATTGATGATAACGAGCACAGGGATTTTAGATTACCTGTTACAATATAAAAAAAATGTAAAGGTACAACATTTTAAAAAAATTAAAAAAAAGCAGCCACCCCATATGCCCGCACCTCCCTATTGATACTTTCTTCACACCCCTGAGGAACCCAAATGCTCTGATATGCAAAAAGTGATTTTAGGAAGCAAAGTCATGGGCTGGTCATTCACATCCTTCTGTTGGCTGCAGCATATTTTATTCTTGTGGCTCTGAAAACAACTGTACTGAGGGAAATAAGGAGGTTGCCAATGCTGGCCTCTTCTTTTGAAAATGCTAAGTTGCCTGGCTGTTTTGCTAAACTAAAAAGGTATTATTACTTTGTACTGACCCCAAACCGAGAACAAAAGCTCTGAATGTACGCATGTGTTGTCTTGGTCAGTGACTTAGAAGGTAGCCAGGTAACTAGAACTTTCAGAAGGAGGTCAACCATGGCAGACTAACCACAGCAAACCAATCATAGCACACCAACCATGGCAAACTATCCATAACAGACCAACCATAGTAGAACAACCATGGCAGATCAACCACAACAGACCAATCACGGCAGACCAACCATGCAGATCAACCATAACAGACCAATCGTGGCAGACCAAGCATAACAGAACAACCATGGCATACCAACCACGATAGACCAACCATGGCAGATCAACCAGAACAGACCAACCATGGCAGATCAATCATGGCAGACCACTCATAGCAGACCAACAATACCAGACCAACCGTAGCATGCCAACCATTCCTGAACCGAGAACAAAAGCTCTGAATTTACGCATGTGTTTTCTTGGTCGGTGACTTAGAAGGTAGCCAGGTAACTAGAACTTTCAGAAGGAGGTCAACCATGGCAGACTAACCACAGCAGACCAACCATAGCAAACCAATCATAGCACACCAACCATGGCAAACTGTCCATAACAGACCAACAAGAGTAGAACAACCATGGCAGATCAACCACAACAGACCAATCACGGCAGACCAACCATACTAGACCCACCATGGCAGACCAACCATGCAGATCAACCATAACAGACCAATTGTGGCAGACCAAGCATAACAGAACAACCATGGCATACCAACCATGATAGACCAACCATGGCAGATCAACCATAGCAGACCAACAATACCAGACCAACCATAGCAGACCAACAACACTAGACCAACCATAGAATACCAACCATAGTAGCTCAAACATACAGACCAATCATGGCATACCAACCATGGGAGACCATTCATTTCAGACCAATCATACCATACCAACCATGGCAGACCAACCATAGCAAACCAAACATAGCAGACCAGCCATAGCATACCAACCATAGCAGACCAATCATAGCACAGCAACCATGACAGACCAACTATAGCAGACCAAACATAGCAGACCAGTCATAGCATACCAGCCATAGCAGACCAATCATAGCATAGCAACCATAGCAACCATGGCAGACCAATCATATCAGACCAACCATGGCAGACCAACCATAGCAGACCAACCATAGCAGACCAATCATAGCATACCAGCCATAGCAGACCAATCATAGCATAGCAACCATGGAAGACCAATCATATAAGACCAACCATGGCAGACCAAACAGCAGACCAGCCGTAGCAGACCAGCCATAGAGTACAAACCATAGCAGATCAATCATAGCATAGCAACCATAGCAACCATGGCAGACCAATCACATTAGACCAACCATGGCAAACCAACCATAGCAGACCAAACACAGCAGACCAGCCGTAGCAGACCAGCCATAGAATACCAACATAGCAGACCAATCATAGCATAGCAACCATGGCAGGTTTAATTATCCAGCAGGGACAAATATCCTAATTTTTAATTTATTTTTTTGGCTCGATCATCTGCACACCTGCAGCCAATGAGAATGTTAGATGTATTGCTTTAAATACCAGGTAATGTATCTGGATGTTCACACCACCAGGTTCAGTTGTGTTATACTTTATTGCACTCGTTAAAAGTACATCGTGCGTTTTTTTTTTTTTTTTTAGCTTTCTATGAATGAACAAATCTGAGTCATAAAAAATGATCCAAAACCATTGAGAGAGCTTTTCACATCTTAATGGCATTTCCTGCTCTTTTTCTGGATTGTTCTTGATGTAGTTTGTTTGCCCGCTCATTTATCACATTGCTTTGCTTTCTGTCTCTGCCTCTCTGTACAGGTCTTGCGGTCCACCAGATAATCACCATCACTGTCTCCCTAATCATGGTCATTGCAGCATTGATAACAACTCTCGTCCTGAAAAATTGGTAAGGATCCCTCCTAATCCTTTTATAACTGATGGCTTTTCTGATAGTTGACATGATGGCGGTTGTTACTATTTTGTACATCGTTTTATAGAATGATATTGGCTTTATCAATCGAGGGTTACAATAAGTTGTTTTGAAGAAAAGAGCGTGCTCCTTAGACGGGGGGTCATTGAACAGTCCGCTTATTATACACGTGCAATTTGCTTCGTTCTGAATTTGTTTTTTTAATGAATTTTGACAAATTCGTTAATTCGGAAATATCCGAATTATGAAAACCCATTTAACGAATTTTTCAGAATATTCATAAATTTGTAAATTAATAATATATATACAGTGAAAAATGAGGCTATGGGGGTACCTCATCCTATATAGAATATACACAAACATAGAACCAACATGACAGATTATCACAGACCATAGAGGAGATACTTTTTAATAAATTTATTTTACAAAAATTCATACATTGAAAACATAATAAAATCATCAAAGTTGTTCTTATAAGGCTCGGCAATGATAGTTACAGACAATGTCAGAAAGATGGTTGACGCGTTTCACTTATTAGCTTCTTCAGAACAAATTACTTAATGACTTGTAACAAAATAACCTTAGATTGGTGACATAAGGTAACTCGTAAATTAGAAAATTCGTAAATTTGAAAATTCGGAAATTCGAAATTCAAAAATCTGAAAACCTGAAAATTAGAAAATTAGAAATAACTTAAAGCGGAAGTAAACCCATCCATAAGACAGTTTCATTTCTAGCACGTGCCGCAAATGTAACACTCCCATTGGTTGTGCTCTCAACCAAACGGTCAAACCATCCAATGGCTGGTGTCATAACTGATCACATGTGCAGCATCATGGCAGTTGTAGATTAAACAGAGGCCAAGATGGCAGCTTCCTCAGTTGAAAATGATAGGGGGGTTTACTTCCACTTTAACTATTACTAACTATTAAGTTATAGGTATTGGAATTTCCTTTCAAATTTGGCTGTAACAAATACGAGAGAAGAGAAACAGGCGCCTCTAGGTTAGAACTGTAACATTATAATATCATACAGGTGCAATATCCACTTACACAGAAGTTTTGAAGGTAAGGCCCATGTCCATCGACACTGGCGTGGCGTCCGTCCCATTCGCACAGCTAACTTAGCCTGGAGGAGGGGTATCCTGACCAGCAGGATCTCCGCAGCCAGGGAGGGGAAAACCGAGGCTTGGATTGTGGCTGGTGGTCGATCGTGAGGGCTGGAACTCAACGTCGGGCGTCATGACGTCACTGGTGGGTCCGCAGCTTGGAAAAAAAAAGCGTGCCCTGTGTCCAATTGGCCAGTGCGCATGCTCCGAAAAAAAACATTGTCGCAAGCCACCAGTGACGTCATCATGCCAGACGCTGCGTTCCAGCCCTCCCTAACAGGCGTTCCTACCTAGCACTCTATCAGATCCGGTAGACCTGTCAAAGATCCCTGTGGTATATCTGCACATGCGCCGAGAAATTAATTCAAGATGTACCAGAGAGGAGCAGAGTAGGGAGAACTTTCCAGACAAGCAGGAGAACGAAGCACATGCCATTTCTGGGCATGCATGAGAACCCGCGATCTGCCATCCAGGACAAGTAACCTAGAAATCCCACGAGGCAGCAATCAGGACCGCCCATGTGCGGAAAGGCCATAACAGATCCCAGAGGAACGGGCAGCATTCTATGCAGGGTCAAGGCAGGGCCAGTGCTAGACTATTTTGCGCCTAGGCAAGACCAGCTTTTTACTTTTTAAAATAAAACATGGTGGTTAAGGAGCAGGCGGTCGCCGCGTCCTTAACAACCAATGAGTCATTAGCTGTCAGCGGTGTTCTCCACTGACAGCTAAATCTAAAAAAATAATTGCTGGCATTACAAAATCACAGAACAAAATGGTGTGGGTTCCTCTCAAAAATCCATACTAGACCCGAAAAGGGCCTTGTATGGATTGGGGGGGGGGACCCCACACCATGCCAAAATTAAAAAAATAAATTGCTTGGTGGTCTTTCAAAATCCATACCAGACCCTAGCATGCAGCCTGGCAGGTCAGGAAAGGTGGGGGGATGAGTAAGAGCCCCCCTCCTCCTGAACCATGCCAGGCCACTTACCCTCAACATGGGGGGGGGGGTGACTCTGCCCCCTTATGACATCACTGACAGTTACTGGTTGTTAAGGGCGCTGGCTGCCACCGACGTTAAATTAACGCAATGTGTTCTGTACTAAAATACCGCATTATACCGCTTTGTGAATGGAGCCCTGTGTGGGGAAGCCAGTGGAGGGTTAGGAAGCTGGAGGGTTGGGACAGTAGGGAAACCAGTGGCCGTGGCTGAGCCCTAGGCGGCTGCCTATTTTGCCTAGCGGTAGGTATGTCATCTTCACCTAGGTGAGAGTGATGGATTTGAACAAATTGCAGAAAAAAAATGTAGTTATGCAATACATTTGTAGGGAGGGGAAATCAACAATAAAAAAGGGGTAAATGCCCATTTTACCGCATTAATGCTTATATTTCAATTGACCTTCATTTGTTGCAACTATGAGCTTATACAACACTCAGGGGTCTTTCTCTGCCCTCACGCGACAGCGTTTCGGGCCCGAAAAGGCATTCGGCATGGACTAGCGCTGCCGCGCTGGATTAAAGTGAATGAATCACATGGTCCCCTATACCTGAAATTACTGGGCGTGTTACCAGAAAGGGGGAGGAGTGATTGGAAATGAAGTGTAGGAAGCTATGGAGGCCACCATTATGGTCAACCCTTTGGTTTTCCTTCCTTGGGAAGAGCTTGGGTTCGCTATAGGGGCACCGACACATCCCATAGGGGCACTCACACAGCCCATAGGGGCACTCACACAGCCCATAGGGGCACTCACACAGCCCATAGGGGCACTCACACATCCCATAGGGGCACTTACACAGCCCATAGGGGCACTTACACATCCCATAGGGGCACTTACACAGCCCATAGGGGCACTTACACATCCCATAGGGGCACTTACACAGCCCATAGGGGCACTTACACATCCCATAGGGGCACTTACACAGCCCATAGGGGCACTTACACAGCCCATAGGGGTACTTACACATCCCATAGGGGCACTTACACAGCCAATATAGTAGTTAGACATGTGCACAACAAAAAAATTTGTTTATTTTAGTTTTGTTTTTTTCGTTTCCGTTGATTCGTAAATTGTCGTTGGTGTTCGTATTCGTAACGATTCGTACATTTGTAAGTCGTCGGTGTTCGTATTCATAACGATTTGTACATTCGTAAGAGTTATTTTTCCGTTGATTCGTTTTTTCATGCTTGTTTTCGTTTTCGTTTAATTTTCGTTTATTCAAAATTCGGACGCATTTGTATTCATTCGTACATTCGTAACATTCGTAGATTCGGAATCAGAGCATAATTCATAATGTTATGTAATGTGTATGCTACTATTACATTTTAAGAGACACGGAAAATTACGAATCGAAAAAAAAAGTTACGAATGTACGAATTTTTTCGTTCAATCCATTCGAAGCACGTTAAGCAGCGCCATTGTAAGAGACACGGAAAATTAAGATTTGGAAAAAAAAGTTACGAATGTACGAATTTTTTTCGTTCAATCCATTCGAAGCACGTTAAGCAGCGCCATTCTCCCTGTGCCTGCGTGGGTTTCCTCCGGGTACTCCGGTTTCCTCCCACAATCCAAAGACATGCAGGTGGGTTAATTGGCTTCTGTCCAAAAATTGGCCCTAGTATATGAATGGGGACCTTGGATTGTGGGCTCCTTGAGGGTAGGGACTGATGTGAGTGTGCAATGTACAGGGATAGGGACAATTGTAGACACTCGCTCAGGTTGAACTGGATGGACTGATGTCTTTATTCAACCTTACTAACTGTGAAACTATGAAACTATGAAACTATGAATGTACGAATTTTTTTGTTCAATCCATTCGAAGCACGTTAAGCAGCGCCATTGTAAGAGGCACGGAAAATTACGAATCGAAAAAATAAATAATAAAGTTACGAATATACTAATTTTTTTGTTCAATCCATTCGAAGCACGTTAAGCAGCGCCATTGTAAGAGACACGGAAAATTACGAATCGAAAAAAAAAAAAAAAAAAGTTACGAATGTACAAATTTTTTTGTTCAATCCATTCGAAGCACGTTAAGCAGCGCCATTGTAAGGGACACGGAATATTAGGATTCGAAAAAAAAAAAAGTTACGAATGTACGAATTTTTTCGTTCAATCTATTCGAAGCACGTTAAGCAGCACCATTGTAAGAGACACGGAAAATTACCAATTCAACAAAAAAAAAAGTTACGAATGTACGAATTTTTTCGTTCATTTTCATTTTCGTTGTTCCTGTTTTCGTTTTTTGGATTTTCTTCATCCGTACATTCGTTGTTTCTAATTTGTTTTTCGGATTTTAGTTGTTTTTGGATTCGTTCGATTCGTTAATCGGATTCGAACGATTCGTTATTCGTTAAAATTTTTAGCGAATCGTTCGTTCATTCGTACGAAAACGAACGAACGAAAATAACGAAAAAAAAAACTAAAAACTAAAAAAAAACGAAACGAATTGCACATGTATAATAGTAGTATTTAGCAGTCATGTGTTTAGAGTGGCAGGCAAGGTAAGTATAGTCATACTGGATAGACATGTGCAATTTGTTTCTTTTTTTTTTCGTTTTTCGTTTTTTTTTCGTTATTTTCATTCGTTCATTTTCGTACGAATGAACGAATCGTTAGAATCGTACGAATCCGATTAACGAATCATTCGAATCAAACGAATCCGAAAAACAACGAAAATCCGAAAAAAACGAATTAGAAACAACGAATGTACTAATGAAGAAAATCCGAAAAACGAAAACGAACGAAAAAAAATTCGTACATTCGTAACTTTTTTTTTTGTTGAATTGGTAATTTCCCGTGTCCCTTACAATGGTGCTGATAAACGTGCTTCGAATGGATGGAACAAAAAAATTCGTACATTCGTAACTTTTTTTTTTCGATTTGTAATTTCCGTATCTCTATTGAACAAAAAAATTCGTACATTCGTAACTTTTTTTTTCGATTTGTAATTTCCGTATCTCTATTGAACAAAAAAATTCGTACATTCGTAACTTTTTTTTCGATTCGTAACTTTATTTTTTTCGACTCGTAACTTTTTTTTCGATTCGTACATTTATTTATTTTTTTTTCGATTTGCAATTTCCGTATCTCTATTGAACAAAAAAATTCGTACATTCGTAACTTTTTTTTCGATTCGTAACTTTTTTTTTTTTCGATTCGTAACTTTTTTTTTCGATTCGTAAATTATTAAAATGTAATAATTGCATTACACATTACATAAAATTATGAATTATGCTCCGATTACGAATCTACGAATGTTACGAATGTACGAATAAATACGAATGCGTCCGAAAATTAAACTAACGAAAAAACGAATCAACGACATTCGTAACTTTTTTTTTTTGTTGAATTGGTAATTTTCCGTGTCCCTTACAATGGTGCTGCTAAACGTGCTTCGAATGGATTGAACGAAAAAATTCGTACATTCGTAACTTTTTTTTCGATTCGTAACTTTTTTTCGATTCGGAACTTTTTTTTTCGATTCAGAACTTTTTTTTTTCGATTCGTAAATTATTAAAATGTAATAATAGCATACACATTACATAAAATTATGAATTATGCTCCGATTACGAATCTACGAATGTTACGAATGTACGAATAAATACGAATGCATCCGAAAATTAAACTAACGAAAAAACGAATCAACGAAAAAATAACTCTTACGAATGTACGAATCGTTACGAATCAATGGAAACGAAAAAAACTGGAGTGCTTACGTTGTTATCTTCCATCAGAAAAAATATGATTCATTTATGTTGGCATTCTTTTTATTTTAAGCCCTCACAAGATTTTTTATTTTTTTTTAATTCAAGTTCTTAAGAAGAAAAAGAAGAATTGATGGCAAGTTATTCATGAGTGCATGCAAATGCATATGGGATTTCATTTTCTCTAATCCATATTTCTTTTTCTTCCCTATTTACGCATCCTTAAATAAACCCTTTGATTTTGCAAAAAAAATACTGCAGGGAAAAATAAATTATATTTTCCTCAACAGTGTTCTCAAAGACTACCTGTGGAGCTTTTTATTGGAAATTGCAGTATGTCTGCAAACATGAAAAAAACACAACGTTACAGTAATTACAGAGCGTGGTTGGCTTGCGGTATCTGGAAGGCTTAAAGAGTTCTGTTAATAACAATAAAAAGAAAAACAAAAGTCGATGTGGACCTTGAAGAGAGTTCACACGAGAGACTGACTTAACAAGATCTTCTAATAAATGATATAGAAATGTTAAACTCAGAAATAAATGTGTGTATATACAGGATATATACTGTATACGGGGGGGGGGGGGGGGGGTTATGATTTGCTCCCCACTTACAAAGTAATGAAGGGTCTATAATTTTTTATCATAGGTGTATTTTATATGATAGAGACAGAATATCAACCAAAAATCCAGAAAAAACACACAATACAAATGTTATCAATGCAGTTGTGGTTCAGTGAGTAAAATAAGTATTTGATCCCCTTAGTAGTTGGTGGAGAAACCCTTGTTGGAGATCACAGAGGTCAGACGTTTCTTGTAGGTGGTGATCAGGTTTGCACACATCTCAGGAGGGATTTTGGTCCACTTTGATCTTCTCTAAATCCATTGGCTCCCAATAAATATTGTCTGTCAATAAAAAGCTGTGACATGGGAGCAAGGGGTGGGGCCGCTGTCTCTGGTCAATGGCACACGATGAAGGGGAGGGGCTTACAGTGCAGGCGGGGGATCCTCCTTTAAATATGCGGAAATGGGTTCTGTAAAGAATGGGGTACTAGGGTGCAGTTTATAGAGGCGCTTGTAGAGTATAGAAATAGATAAGCCTGAAAAAATGTGTACCGTATATACTCGAGTATAAGCCGACCCAAATATAAGCCGAGGCACCTAATTTTACCACAAACAACTGGGAAAACTTATTGACTCGAGTATAAGCCTAGGGTGAGAAATGCGCAGCTACTGTAAGTGGAAAAGAGGGTCAACGATGCCCATTTGCAGCCTCACTGTGCCCATGCAGATGGACACAGTTGACCGATTTGGGGCCCTGTATCTCAGGGTCACTTAGTGCTAGGAACCCCATCTTTAGATATGTTGTAGTGCTAATTCCACTGGGTTGGAATACAACATTTGGGGTTCCTAGCACCAAGTGTCCCCGAGATACGAGGCCCCAAATTCGGGTCAGAAAATCTCAAGCACTTTTCTGCATCAGAGAATGACATTTTCTGAACCGACTTTGGGGCCCTATATCTCGGGGCCACTTAGTGCTAGGAACCCCATCTTGGATATGTTGTAGTGCTAGTTCAACTGGGTTTGAATGCCAAATTTGGGGTTCCTAGCACCAAGTGTCCCCTGCTAGGAACCCCAAATTTGGCATTCAAACCCAGTTGAACTAGCACTACAACATATCCAAATATGGGGTTCCTAGCACTAAGTGGCCCCGAGATACAGGGCCCAAAGTCGGTTCAGAAAATGATATGTTATAGTGCTAGGTCCACTGGGTTGGCACACCAAATTTGGGACTCCTAGACCCAAGTGGCCCGAGATTCGGGGCCCCAAAGTCGGGTCGGAAATTTTTTTTTTGCTGCAGAAAAGTGCTTGACTCGAGTATAAGCCAAGGGGGGCACTTTCAGCACAAAAAAATGTGCTGAAAAACTCGGTTATACTCGAGTATATACGGTAATTGTTCCACAGTATGTATGACAGAGCAAAATTACATAAGCATGCACGGTCTTGTCCCTCCCCCTGCCTGTGACTGGACAGTGAAAGGAAAAGCAGCAGGGTGATGAGCTTATCTGTCTGCTCTCTCTCCTGCTATCACAAGATTCCTCCTTAGGACATCTGATTGGCTCCTAGTGTTGCCGTCCAACTCATAGTCTAAGTCCTGTTGTACAGTGGTTTATGCCTGTATTGGCCAACAAGATCTATCAGGCATCCTTGGATGGTGGATAGGCAGGGGCCAGGACAGTGAGAAAACACACAAGTCTAATTTTAGGTCTGGGGTTACATCCATCATTTTGACTAGGTTTGCACACATCTCAGGAGGGATTTTGGTCCACTCTTCTTTACAGTTCTTCTCTAAATCCTTAGGCTGGGATCAAACTGTTGTGCGGAGTGACTCACAGCAGGGGCTCGGTGTGTCCCTATTCTCCGTTTCAGGGATGAATCAGGCCCTGAACTTTTGGCTGGATTCAGACCTGAAACAGACCAGAAGACGCACAAGACCCTTCTGCAAACCACTCCGCAGCCACCCCGGAGCTGTGTGAACCAGCTCCATTGAGAGCCGATCACAGTCTCCTGACATGCAAATTGGATTTGGGGAAACCCGCATCCAATTTGCACTAGTGTGAACCCAACCTTAAGGTTTCTTGGCTGTCGCTTGGCAACTCAAAGTTTCAGCTACCTCCATAAATTTTCTATAGGATTAAAATCTGGAGTCAGCATTTTTCTTCCTCCAAACACGGCCAGTCCCCCTCCTCAAGAAGATACATGTACAGGCCCGTCTGAAGTTTGCCAATGAGCATCTAAATCAGGGGTCTCAAACTGGCGGCCCTCCAGCTGTTGCAGAAATACAAGTCCCATCATGGGGGAGTCATGCTTGTAACTGTCAGCCTTGCAATGCCTCATGGGACTTGTAGTTCTGCAACAGCTGGAGGGCCGCTAGTTTGAGACCCCTGATCTAAATGATTCAGAGAAGGATTGGGAGAAAGGGCTGTGGTCAGATGAGACCACAACTGAGCTCTTTGGGATTAACTCGACTCAACGTATTTAGAGCAATAAAAATGCTGACTATGACCCTAAGAACACCATCCCTACAGTCAAGAATAGAGGTGGAAACATGATGCTTTGGGGCTTTTTCTCTGCTAAAGGTAAAGCCGACTTTGCCTCATTGAGGGGCCAATGGACGGGGCCACAAATTGTAAAATCTTGGATAAGAACCTTCTTCCCTCAGTCAGAACACTGAAGATGGGTCGTGGATGGGTCTTCCAGCAAGACAATGACCCAATACATACCGCCAAGGCAACAAAGTAGTGGCTCAAGAAGAAGTACATTAAGGTCGTCATGGAGTGGCCTACTCAGTCTACAGACCTTAATCCTATAGAAAATGTATGGAGGGAGCTAAAATTCTGAGTTGCCAAGCCACAGCCAAGAAACCTTAAAGCAGCGTCCAACCCAAAAATGTAACTTCCATTTTCTGGTACCTCCCCCCTCCGGTGTCACATTTGGCACCTTTCAGGGGGAGGGGGAGCAGATACCTGTCTGATACAGGTATTTGCTCCTACTTCTGGTGATAGATCGCCTCAGAATCTGCAGCAATCTACGCCATGTCCGGTCCCTCCTCCGCCCCCCCGCTGTCTTCTGGGAGACACACAGGTCCCAGAAGACAGCGGCGACCAGTCAGAACACGCAGCGCGACTCGCGCAGGAGCAGCACCCTGGACAGGTAAGTGTCCTAATATTAAAAGTCAGCATTTGCAGTATTTGTAGCTACTGACTTTTAATTTATTTTTTTTCGGCGGAAGTGCGCTTTAATTATTTAGAGAAGATATGTAAAGAAGAGTGGACCTAAATCTGTCCTGAGATGTGCAAACCTGATCACCACCTACAAGAAACTTCTGACCTCTGTGATCGCCAACAAGGGTTTCTCCACCAACTACTAAGTCATGTTTTGCTTGGGAATCAAATACTTATTTTTACTCACTGAACTGCAATTTAATTTATAACATTTGTATAATGTGTTTTTTCTGTATTTTGGTTGATATTCTGTCTCTATCATATAAAATACACCTATGATAAAAAAATTATAGACCCTGCAAATCATTATTTTACCCACTGTATATAATGATTGGGGTTGCTAAGTAGTTTTCTAGCAAAAAAATTATGTTTTTTACATAGACAAAAGGGAGGGTCAAAAACCTTGTGGACTTTACTGGTACCAGAGAAAGACAGTGAGAGAAAATTAAGTAAAAATATATATTTATTACAAAATTTGTTTAAAACATTCATAAAACCATACAATCAAAACTGCAGCAATATATCTTTGCTAGTTATTGCTGGAGGTTGACGCGTTTCACAAAAGGCTGCTTCCTCAGGACCTCATTATCTTGTTAGCAAAGAACATTAGCCATGCACTCCTAAGAACCCACTATTGAGATGGTGGTATGCTGTGTAACGGAACGTCCCACTCTCCGCTTGAGTGCTTCCGTCATATACAGTGGTGTGAAAAAGTGTTTGCCCCCTTCCTCATTTCCTGTTCCTTTGCATGTTTGTCACACTTAAGTGTTTCGGAACATCAAACCAATTTAAACAATATAGTCAAGGACAACACAAGTAAACACAAAATGCAATTTGTAAATGAAGGTGTTTATTATTAAAGGTGAAAAAAAATCCAAACCATCATGGCCCTGTGTGAAAAAGTGATTGCCCCCTAAACCTAATAACTGGTTGGGCCACCCTTAGCAGCAACAACTGCAACCAAGCATTTGCGATAACGTGCAATGAGGCTTTTACAGCGTCCTGGAGGAATTTTGGCCCACTCATCTTTGCAGAATTGTCCTAATTCAGTTACATTAGAGGGTTTTCGAGCATGAACGGCCTTTTTAAGGTCATACCACAACATCTCAATAGGATTCAGGTCAGGACTTTGGCTAGGCCACTCCAAAGTCTTCATTTTGTTTTTCTTCAGCCATTCGGTGGTGGACTTGCTGGTGTGTTTAGGATCATTGTCCTGCTGCAGAACCCAAGTTCGTTTCAGCTTGAGTACACGAACAGATGGTCGGACATTCTCCTTCAGGATCTCT
Organism: Lithobates sylvaticus; assembly: GCA_028564925.1. Taxonomy (NCBI): domain Eukaryota; kingdom Metazoa; phylum Chordata; class Amphibia; order Anura; family Ranidae; genus Lithobates; species Lithobates sylvaticus. The sequence goes on along the minus strand of CM053035.1, from coordinate 213,521,752 downwards.
TGGTAGACAGCAGAATTCATAGTTCCTTTTATCACGGCAAGTCTTCCAGGTCCTGAAGCAGCAAAACAGCCCCAGACCATCACACTACCACCACCATATTTTACTGTTGGTATAATGTTCTTTTTCTGAAATGCAGTGTCCCTTCTACGCCAGATATACTTGGACACACACCTTCCAAAGAGTTCCACTTTTGTCTCATCGGTCCACAGAATGTTGTCCCAAAAGTCTTGGGGGATCATCAAGATGTGTTGTGGAGAAATTGAGACGAGCTTTGATGTTCTTTTTGCTCAGCAGTGGTTTTCTCCTTGGAACTCTGCCATGCAGGCCATTTTTGCCCAGTCTTTTCCTGATGGTGGAGGCATGAACGCTGACCTTAACTGAGGCAAGTGAGGCCTGCAGTTCCTTGGACGTTGTTGTGGGGTCTTTTGTGACCTCTTGGATGAGTCGTCGCTGCGCTCTTGGGGTAATTTTGGGCGGCCGGCCACTCCTGGGAAGGTTCACCACTGTTCCATGTCTTCGCCATTTGTGGATAATGGCTCTCACTGTGGTTCGCTGGATTCCCAAAGCTTTGGAAATGGCTTTATAACCCTTTCCAGACTGATAGATCTCAATTACTTTCTTTCTCAATTGTTCCTGAATTTCTTTGGGTCTCGGCATGATGTGTAGCTTTTAAGGATCTTCTGGTGGACCTTACTGTGTCAAGCAGCTCCTATTTAAGTGATGCCTTGATTGTGAACAGGTGTGGCAATAATCAGGCCTGGGTGTGGCTAGAGAAATTGAACTCAGGTTTGGACAACCACAGTTATAGTATGTTTTAACAAGGGGGGCAATCACTTTTTCACACAGGGCCATGATGGTTTGGATTTTTTTTTACCTTTAATAATAAACACCTTCATTTACAAATTGCATTTTGTGTTTACTTGTGTTGTCCTTGACTATTGTTTAAATTGGTTTGATGTTCCGAAACACTTAAGTGTGACAAACATGCAAAGGAACAGGAAATGAGGAAGGGGGCAAACACTTTTTCACACCACTGTATCGCTTTCTCCAGTCTGAATAGCCGCATATTACAACCAAGAACTAGCTATGACTCATTTGGCTGCAAAGCTGGAACTGTTTATTTGAACAAGAATACAGGCTTTTATACACTTGAGAAGGAGGTTCCCCTTCCAGATCATATTATATAGCTAATTAACTAGTCATTTAACCAGCCTAGGTGACTCAGAGGTCTGACCTTTCAGGTCAGACTTGCCGTCTTCTAGCTCAGAAGACACAATACACATTATCATAAGTATAAACACAGAACTCCTTCAGACAATAGCAGACCTACTTACAATAAACACATTATGGCAGGGGGCCTGCTGATGACATCACCGTCTGCTATGAATCCCACACTGGCAGAGACCATCATGGCCTTTTTAATAATGTCCTTTTGCATTACATACCAGAACATCTCCCTAAATGCTTGTAGTGCCCTCAAATGCCAATCCCATAGTCGGTAGGTAAGAGGCTAGCATTCAGTGCCCTCCAAAAGACTCTGTCTCAGTGAGTCTATCACATGCTACATGGCGCAAAGCACACATTTACCTATCACAGTGTAGTGAATTCGTCCACACAATGTAGTGCAATCATCTTAGTTAATAATCCCTCAAGAAAGTAGCAGCCTTTATAGACCACAGGCAAAGCCTCATATCAGGATATCCAATTCCCACAAAAAATAATAATACAGCAACCCGTCTTCAAGAAGTTACAGGATGTAGCCAACGTGAAGCCTTCGGTTTTTCCCAGGTGCTAATTAGTATAACAGCGCATATCCACAGTCTAGGCTGACCAAGTATGACAAACCATTGACGACCTTGTAGCCGCTCTTCTCCGCCATCCCCAAAAGATGTTTTTTACATGTCAGAATTGGCCCAGACTGGAAGTAGTTAAAATATATTTATTATTAAAGGTAAAACTGGAAGACAGGTGGAAGATCCTTAGATATATCTTTAGAAAGTTACAAGGACACTGGAATTCTGGGAAGATCTACAGGTAGTAAGACTTGTGAACCTGCCACTGGCAAGAACTAATCATCAATAGGATGGCTATTATAATTAAATATTGCTCGGATGTATGGAAACAAATAATGTCATTGGTGGATGTACGGAAGTACGGTGTGCAAATGTTAGTTACTTGGAGAGAACGGCAGAACTTGGCTGTGGAGAGTAAAGCTTCTTCTACAGTCCCGGTCATTTTATTGTATTGAATATAATCTAAGGAACGTCCCATAAATACCGTGTTCCCAGTACACCAGAATCTTGTCTGGATTGTTATCTCTGAGAACAAATTCACTGAAATCCTCCATCACGTTATCCGCCTGGTAGCATTTGAGTTATTGGAGACAGTTGAAGTAAAATTGCTCGTTCTTCTCTATAAATCCTTTGAGTGGGTCTCTATCCTACAGCTACAGCTAAAAAGTGACACCCGGCTTTCCTCGAATGTCATAGAGTATTTGAGGACTTTGTTAACAAAAAAACTTTAGCATACAAGGCTGCTGCCTCAGGACCTCATTATCTTGCTAGCAAAGAACATTAGGCATGCACTACCAAGAACAGACTATTGAGATGGTGGTATGCTGTGTAACAGAACGTCCCACACCCCACTTGAGTGCTTCCGTCATATATCACTTTCTCCAGTCTGAATATAGATATTAGATATTATAGCCGCATATTACAACCAAGAACTAGGCAGGACTCATTTAGCTGCAAAGCTGGAACTGTTTATTTGAACAAGAATACAGGCTTTTATACACTTGAGAAGGAGGTCCCCCCTCCGGATCATATTATATAGCTAATTAACTAGTCATTTAACCAGCCTAGGTGACTCAGAGGTCTGACCTTTCAGGTCAGACTTGCTGTCTTCTAGCTCAGAAGACACAATACACATTACCATAAGTATAAACACAGAACTCCTTCAGACAATAGCAGACCTACTTACAATAAACACATTATGGCAGGGGGCCCCAGACAGGTGGCTTGCTGATGACATCACCATCTGCTATGAGTCCCACACTGGCAGAGACCATCATGGCCTTTTTAATAAATATCCTTTTGCATTACATAACAGAACATCTCCCTAAATGATTGTAGCACCCTCAAATGCCAGGGCCCATAGTCGGTAGGCAAGAGGCTAGCATTCAGTCCCCTCCAAAAGCTTCTGTCCCGGTGAGTCTATTACATGCTACAAGGCGCAAAGCACACATTTACCTATCACAGTGTAGTGAAATCGTCCACACAATGTAGTGCAATCGTCTTAGTTAATAATCCCTCAAGAAAGTAGCAGCCTATATCCAATTCCCACAAAAAATAATAATACAGCAACCCGTCTTCAAGAAGTTACAGGATGTAGCGAACGTGAAGCCTTCGGTTTTTCCCAGGTGCTAATTAGTATAACAGTGCATATCCACAGTCTAGGCTGACCAAGTATGACAAACCATTGACGAGCTTGTAGCCGCTCTTCTCTGCCATCCCCAAAAGATGTTATTACATGTCAGAATTGGCCAAGACTGGAAGTAGTTAAACTATATTTATTATTAAAGGTAAAACTGGAAGACAGGTGGAAGATCCTTAGATATATCATCAGAAAGTTACAGGGACATTGAAATTCTGGGAGGATCAACAGGTAATAAGACTTGTGAACCTGTCACTGGCAAGAACTAATCATCAATAGGATCGCTATTATTATTAAATATTGCTCGGATGTATGGAAACAAATAATGTCATTGGTGGATGTATGGAAGTACGGTGTGCAAATGTTAGTTGGAGTTAGCTTAGAGAGCTTGGAGAGAACGGCAGAACTTGGCTGTGGAAAGTAAAGATTCTTCTACAGTCCCGGTCATTTTATTGTATTGAATATAATCTAAGGAATGTCCCATAAATACCATGTTCCCAGTACACCAGAATTTTGTCTGGATTGTTATCTCTGAGAACAAATTCACCAAAATCCTCCATCACATTATCCGCCTGGTAGAATTTGAGTTATTGGAGACAGTTGAAGTAAAATTGCGTGTTCTTTTCTATAAATCCCTTGAGTGGGTCTCTATCCTACAGCTACAGCTAAAAAGTGACACCCGGATTTCCTCGAATGTCATAAAGTATTTGAGGACTTTGTTAACAAAAAACTTTAGCATATAAGGAGTAAGTTAAAAAAAAAAACGAATCTGCTTCTAGATATGTGCAAAACGAAAATGATGTGTTTTTGTTTAGTTTCAGATCGATTTGTCAAGTTACTCATTTTGTTTTGTTGCATTCGTAATGAAATTTGTTTAGTTTAGTTTCCTTTATTGGTTTTCGACCAGATTCTAAATGTTTCCAATTTTTCTAAGTATTTGAATTTAAAATATTGATTCCATTCGAATTCATTATGAAGAATAGCTGTAATTAAAGTGTAACTAAAGGCAAAACTTTTTTTATTTTTTAATTCTGCATAGAGTGGGGAACAATTAGAACATCTGTCAGTTTTCATTGCTGTCTGTGCACCCGTTGGGGAGATTCCCCCTCTCTATTTGTCCTGTTTACCATTATCATTAAAAGTAAAGGAAAATCTCAAACTTTGGGTTGTCCCCAGAAAAGTAATAGAGGGGCCCTGCGCCCCCCACCCCCACCCCAAAGCACCTTGTTCCCGTGTTGATAAGGACAAGGGCCTCTTACCGACAACCCTGGCCTTTGGTTGTCGGGGTCGGCAGGCGGGGAGCTAATCGGAATCTGGAAGAACCCTTTATCAAGTAGGCCCCCAGATCCCGGCCCCCCTCCCTATGTGAATGAGTATGGGGTACATTGTACCCCTACCCATTCACCTAAAAAAAAAGTGTCAAAAATAAAACACAGTACACAGGTTTTTAAAGTAATTTATTAGGCAGCCCTGGGGTCTCTTCCAACTTCTTTTCCCCTCTCCGGCTCTTCTCCCTTTTCTGGCGACGTGTTCTGCCTCCTCCGCTGATGTCTTCTGCCTCTGCCGGTTCCTCTCCCCTCTCTGCTGATGTCTTATAGCCCACTCCGGTTCTTCTCCCTCTGTCCACTGTCTTCTGCCTCTGCCGGGTCTTCTCCACTGTCTTCTCACTCTTTTGCTCAGTCTTCTTTGCTGTCTTCTCCCTCTGTTCTTCTTCCGATGTTGACTTGACGCTCTCTCCTGCTCTAATGCTGGGTGCGCAGTGTGCCACTACTTATATTAGGATCGGGCGGGGTCACCGGAGGCCCAATCCTTATAAGGTCACCGCCCATCATGCCCCGGGCGGTGGCATCATAAGGTGGGCATGCGGCCTGGTACGGTTCAGGAGGGAGGGGCCGCTTGCTCGGCCCCACCCCCTTTCCTGACCTGCTGGGCTGTGTGCTCGTATAAGGGTCTGGTATAGATTTTGGGGGACCCCCACGCATTTTTTTCGGTGTGGGGGTTCCTCTTAAAATCCATACCAGAGTGAAGGGTCTGGTATGCTCTTGGAGAGGGAACACATGCCGTTTTTTTTTTTATTTGCCCTGGAGTTCCCCTTCAAGATCATCAGAGCACAAGTTGCATGCCAAAGTCGGATCAGTTAAGACGGTAATCCGACTTCAGTGATATTCAATGGGCTGAAGTAGGACCAAAGTCTGACCAAAGTACTGCAGGGACTACTTTGAAGTCGGCACGACTTAAAGTCGTACTACTAAGAATGGTAGTCATTGGAAATCATGGGGAACGACTTGTCATGCGACTTTGCAGTCCCAAATCGTAGGACAAGTCGTACAAGTGTGAAAGGGGCCTTAGGGCTGGACTGTGACTGGGCCATTCTAACACATGAATATGCTTTGATTTAAACCATTCCATTGTAGCTCTGGCTGTGTGTTTCGGGTCGTTGTCCTGCTGGAAGGTGAACCTCCGCCCCACTCTCAAGTCTTTAGTAATTAGGTGACTTCTGAAGACAATTGGTTCCCCTAGATTTTAGTTGGGTGTATCAGAGTAAAGGGGGCTGAATACAAATGCCCCCCCCCCCCCCCCACACACTTTTCACATATTTATTTGTATCATTTATCATGTTCCTTCCACTTCACAATTATGTGCCACTTTGTGTTGGTCCATCACATAAAATTCCAATAAAATAAATTTTTGGTTGTAACATGACAAAATGTGGGGAATTTCAAGGGGTGTGAATACTTTTTCAAGGCACTGTATTTGTAGTTCAAATCAACAGGGCAGCATAGATACCCTGCAGTGAGTGAGTGTTGTCACCTTTGAACAGGAAGTGTGCTACTGGCTGGATCATCAGGTGAAAATAAAGGAAAAAGAAAAAAACATTGCAGCCATCATATCTAAGGACTGCTAACCTGCAATATTTTGCATTCAGTACTATGATTAATGAGAGAATACAGCGCCCTCTGGTGGACTGACACAGCATATTTAGATGGCATCCCATGTCTTCACTGCTACTCTGATATCCCTCAGAAGATGTTCTGTAGGACGAAACGTGTAAGGGTGGAGCTACGCAGTAAAGTCATCATGCCCACTCAGACAGGTGGTGTTTGTTAGTCTTTGTGCTTAGTTTACACTCCCTTGCTTGTGATTATTTTACTTATTTTAAATAACTTGATTGGCAAGATACTACACTATGTTGGTTCTTCTTTTTTCCTCTGTATATGAGACTTGCTTCTAGTATATGTGCTCATTTACAACTTGCACAGAGGAGAGGACCATCCATCTGTGGGCAGCATAGAGTCATATTTGACCTCCTAAGCATTAAAGATTTGATTGGTGGTGGCCAGGGCACTGGAACTGTTGAAGGTGGTTAAAGTATTATGTTTCACCTTGGACTTTTTATTTGGAACTTTATTTGTGGACTTATTTTCACAATTCGCAGTTGAGTTGTTTGAATGTTGTATCTAATTTTCAAATATACAGTTGTGCTCATAAGTTTACATACCCTGACTGAATTTATGATTTCTTGGCCATTTTTTAGAGAATATGAATGATAACACAAAAACTTTTCTCTCACTCATGTTTAGTGTTTGGCTGAAGACATTTATTATCAATCAATCTGTGTTTACTCTTTTTAAATCATAATACCAACAGAAACTACCGGAATGACCCAAAAGTTTACATACCCCTGGTGATTTTGGCATTATTACGTGCACACAAGTTGACACAAAGGGGGTTGAATGGCTATTAAAGGTAACCATCCTCACCTGTGATCTGTTTGCTTGTAATTAGTGTGTGTATAAAAGCTACATGAGTTTCTGGACACCTGACAGTCCCTTGTATCTTTCATCCAGTGCTGCACTGATGTTTCTGGATTCTGAGTCATGGGGAGAGCAAAAGAATTGTCAAAGGATCTGCGGGAAAAGGCAGTTGAACTGTATAAAACAGGAAAGGGATATCAAAAGATATCCAAGGAATTGAAAATGCCAATCAGCAGTGTTCAAACTCTTATCAAGAACTGGAAAATGAGGGGTTCTGGTGAAACCAAACCGCGGTCAGGTAGACCAACTAAAATTTCAGCCACAACTAGCAGGAAAATTGTTCGGGATGTAAAGAAAACCCCACAAATAACTTCAGGTGAAATACAGGACTCTCTGAAAACATGTGGTGTGGCTGTTCCAAGATGCACAATAAGGAGGCACTTGAAGAAAGATGGGCTGCATGGTCGGGTCTCCAGAAGAAAGATGGGCTGCATGGTCGAGTCTCCAGAAGAAAGATGGGCTGCATGGTCGGGTCTCCAGAAGAAAGATGGGCTGCATGGTCGTGTCTCCAGAAGAAAGATGATCTGCATGGTCGAGTCTCCAGAAGAAAGATGGGCTGCATGGTCGAGTCTCCAGAAGAAAGATGGGCTGCATGGTCGAGTCTCCAGAAGAAAGATGGGCCGCATGGTCGTGTCTCCAGAAGAAAGATGGGCCGCATGGTCGGGTCTCCAGAAGAAAGATGGGCTGCATGGTCGAGTCTCCAGAAGAAAGATGGGCTGCATGGTCGAGTCTCCAGAAGAAAGATGGGCCGCATGGTCGAGTCTCCAGAAGAAAGATGGGCCGCATGGTCGTGTCTCCAGAAGAAAGATGGGCTGCATGGTCGGGTCTCCTAAAGAAAGATGGGCTGCATGGTCGTGTCTCCAGAAGAAAGATGGGCTGCATGGTCGGGTCCCCAGAAGAAAGATGGGCTGCATGGTCGGGTCTCCAGAAGAAAGATAGGCTGCATGGTCGTGTCTCCAGAAGAAAGATGGGCTGCATGGTCGTGTCTCCAGAAGAAAGATGGGCTGCATGGTCGGGTCTCCAGAAGAAAGATGGGCTGCATGGTCGGGTCTCCAGAAGAAAGATGGGCTGCATGGTCGGGTCTCCAGAAGAAAGATGGGCTGCATGGTCGAGTCTCCAGAAGAAAGATGGGCCGCATGGTCGTGTCTCCAGAAGAAAGATGGGCCGCATGGTCGGGTCTCCAGAAGAAAGTGGGCTGCATGGTCGAGTCTCCAGAAGAAAGATGGGCTGCATGGTCGAGTCTCCAGAAGAAAGATGGGCCGCATGGTCGAGTCTCCAGAAGAAAGATGGGCCGCATGGTCGTGTCTCCAGAAGAAAGATGGGCTGCATGGTCGTGTCTCCTAAAGAAAGATGGGCTGCATGGTCGTGTCTCCAGAAGAAAGATGGGCTGCATGGTCGGGTCCCCAGAAGAAAGATGGGCTGCATGGTCGGGTCTCCAGAAGAAAGATGGGCTGCATGGTCGTGTCTCCAGAAGAAAGATGGGCTGCATGGTCGTGTCTCCAGAAGAAAGATGGGTGCATGGTCGGGTCTCCAGAAGAAAGATGGGCTGCATGGTCGGGTCTCCAGAAGAAAGATGGGCTGCATGGTCGGGTCTCCAGAAGAAAGATGGGCTGCATGGTCGAGTCTCCAGAAGAAAGATGGGCTGCATGGTCGAGTCTCCAGAAGAAAGATGGGCTGCATGGTCGAGTCGCCAGAAGAAAGTCATTACTACGCAAATGCCACAAAGTATCCGCTTACAATACGCCAAACAGCACAGAGACAAACCTCAAACCTTCTGCCACAAAGTCATTTGGAGTGATGAGACCAAAACTGAGCTTTTTGGCCACAACCATAAACACTACATTTGGAGAGGAGTCAACAAGGCCTACGATGGAAGGTCCACCATCCCTACTGTGAAACACGGTGGTGGATCCCTGATGTTTTGGGGATGTGTGAGCTACAAAGGCACAGGAAATTTGGTCAAAATTGAAATGCAGTAAGTTATCAAAAAATACTGGAGGAACATTTCATTCATCAGCCAGGAAGCTGCACATGGGACGTACTTGGACATTCCAACATGACAATGACCCAAAACACAAGGCCAAGTCCACCTGTCATTGGCTACAGCAGAATAAAGAGAAGGTTCTGGAGTGGCCAATCTCAGTCTCCTGACCTCAATATCATTGAGCCCCTCCGGGGAGATCTCAAACGTGCCGTTCATGGAAGACGGCCCAAGAATTTACAGGAACTGGAGGCTTTTTACCAAGAGAAATGGGCAGCTTTACCATCTGAGAAGATAAGGAGCCTCATCCACAAATACCACAGAAGACTTCAAGCTGTCATTGATGTTAAAGGGGGCAATACATGGTATTAAGAACTGGGGTGTGTAAACTTTTGATCGGGGTCATTTGGGTAGTTTCTGTTGTGATTATTATATAAAAAGAGTAAACACAGATGATTGATAATAAATGGCTTCAGCCAAACAATGACCATGAGAAACACTAACCATGAGTGAAAGAAAAGTTTTTGTGTTATTCATATTCTCTGTAAAATGGGGTATGGGTATGTAAACTTATGCGCACAACTGTATTTTTAACAGCGCACCACATGTTTCACTTATTTTGCAATGTATAAAGTTTTTTCTTTTTTTCTGGGTTTATAATGCTTGAACATTGATGGGACAAGTATATCCTTCATCAGACTCGATGAACCAAGTGCGTCAATAATGCCACCGGCTGACATCCTGCAGCACATGGCAGGTGGCAGTTGCTGCCGTCCATGCAACAAGCTCCATCAGGAACGGGAAACAAACGAGCGGAATCAGGTCAGAGAGGCAGGAAACCATCGGTGGTCAGGAGCTGAAGGATCAATCTATAGTGAAATGAGATCAGAGACAGGCTCAGGGACAGCGGGAAAATGGCGTGCGGCTCGGGGGGGGGGGGGGGATTGGTTGCTCTGCGGAGAATTATCCAAATAATACATGATTCTCTTGTTCTGTTGGGTGGAAATAAACAGGCGAGCTCCAGGAAGCCGGAAGAGCAGGGCGCTGATCTGTTCTCAGGATAATGGCATAATTGCGAGCAGATGTCACGCAGCCAGGACATCAATCCAGTTTTACTTTACACAACGCGGAATGGAAGACGCACAGCATGACTGGAGCGCAACGCGCTCGGCTTAAAGGGAAACTCAAATATTATAAAGTGGAATTATGGTCAACGTTAAAAAGTGCCGATATGACGCCATCTGTCAGTAGTAACAGTGCTACGAAATGTACTGCCCCACCACCAACTGTTACTGCATTTTACTAGGTGTTAATGCCGCCAGCAGATCTGTTAATTTCCAACATAGAAACATAGAAGAGCGATGGCGGGGAAATCTAGTCTGCCTGAATTTTTAATTATCAATCTATCTGTCTGTCTGTCTGTCTATCTATCCTGTCTGTCTGTCTGTCTGTCTGTCTATCTATCCTGCTATACATCTATCTGTCTGTCTGTCTATCTATCTATCTATCTATCTCTGTCTGTCTATCTATCTATCTGTCTATCTGTCTATCTATCTATCTGTCTATCTATCTGTCTGTCTGTCTATCTATCCTGCTATACATCTATCTGTCTGTCTGTCTGTCTGTCTGTCTGTATATCTGTCTATCTGTCTGTCTGTCTGTCTATCTATCTATACATCTGTCTGTCTGTCTGTCTGTCTGTCTGTCTATCTATCCTGCTATACATCTGTCTGTCTGTCTGTCTGTCTATCTATCCTGCTATACATCTGTCTGTCTGTCTGTCTGTCTATCTATCCTGCTATACATCTGTCTGTCTGTCTGTCTGTCTGTCTGTCTGTCTATCTATCCTGCTATACATCTGTCTGTCTGTCTGTCTGTCTGTCTGTCTATCCTGCTATACATCTGTCTGTCTGTCTGTCTGTCTGTCTGTCTGTCTATCCTGCTATACATCTATCTGTCTGTCTGTCTATCTGCTATGTAATATTATTATTATATATTAATTATTATATTATCTTATAATATTTATTTATGTGTTTGTTTGTTTTCCAACATAGAAACATAGAAGAGCGATGGCGGGGAAATCTAGTCTGCCTGAATTTTTAATTATCTGTCTGTCTGTCTGTCTGCCTGCTATGTAATATTATTATTATTATATTATAATATTTATTTATGTGTTTGTTTGTTTTTATATAAATATTTTATTCATTTTTTTATTTGACTTCCAACTTTCTTCAGCAAGTATGATATACAGTGGAGGGAATACAGATTGACTCCCGTGCAGATTGTGTAAGTTTTGCCCACTTACAAAGAAACGAAGAGTCTATAATTTTTTATCATAGGTGTATTTTATATGATAGAGACAGAATATCAACCAAAAATCCAGAAAAAAACACAATACAAATGTTATAAATGGAGTAAAATAAATATTTGATCCCCGAGCAGAACATGACTTAGTAGTTGGTGGAGAATCCCTTGTTGACGATCACAGAGGTCAGACGTTTCTTGTAGGTGGTGATCAGGTTCGCACATCTCAGGAGGGATTTTGCTCCTCTCTTCTCTACAGATCTTCTCTAAATCCTTAAGGTTTATTGGATGTGGCTTGGCAACTCGAAGTTTCAGCTCCTCCATACATTTTCTATAGGATTAAGGTCTGGAGACTGGCTAGGCCACTCCATGACCTTAATGTGCTCTTCTTGAGCCACTCCTTTGTTGCCTCGGCGGTATGTTTTGGGTCATTGTCATGCTGGAAGACCCATCCATGACCCATCTTCAGTGTTCTGGATGAGGGAAGAAGGTTCTCATCCAAGATCTTACAATACACGGCCCCGTCCATTGGACCCTCAATGCGGCAAAGTCGACCTGAACCTTTATCAGAGAAACCGCCCCAAAGCCTCATGTTTCCCCCTCCGTGTGAGACTGTAGGGATGGTGTTCTTATGCCCCTGTACACACAGTCGTAAAATCGGACCACAAAATCCATCTGATTTTTTCCAACGGATTTAGTCCGACACTGGTGTTGCATACACACGGTCGGACAAAGTTGTCGGAAAATCCGATCATCCTGAACGTGGTGACGTTTGTTGCGTACGACGGGACTACGTAGAGGCTAGTAGCCAATAGCTTTGGTCTTGTAATGTGATCTGAGCATGCGTGGCACTTTGTCCGTCGGAATTCGCTACACACGATCGGAAAAAGTCCGATAGGACTTTGTTGTCGGAAAATTTGAGAGCAGGAGATAAAACTTTGTCCGTCAGAAAATCCGACGGAAATAGTCCGATGGAGCCTACACACGGTCGGAATTTCCGACAACATGGTCCGATAGGACATTTTCCGTCGGAAAATCCGACCGTGTGTATAGGGCATTAGTAGTTGGAGGAGAAACCCTTGTTGGCGATCACAGAGGTCAGACGTGTCTTGTAGGTGGTGATCAGGTTTGCACATCTCAGGAGGGATTTTGGTCCTCTCTTCTCTACAGATCTTCTCTAAATCCTTAAGGTTTTGTGGCTGTTGCTTGGCAACTCAAAATTTCAGCTTTTACATACATTTTCGATAGGATTAAGATCTGGAGACTGGCTGGGCCACTCCGTGACCTTAATGTGCTTCTTCTTGAGCCACTCCTTTGTTGCCTTTGTGGTATGTTTTGGGTCATTGTCATGCTGGAAGACCCATCCATGACCCATCTTCAGTGTTCTGGATGAGGGAAGAAGGTTCTCATCCAAGATCTTACAATACATGGCCCCGTCCATTGGCCCCTCAATGCGGCAAAGTCGGTCTGAACCTTTATCAGAGAAACAGCCCCAAATCATCATGTTTCCACCTCCGTCTGTGACTGTAGGGATGGTTATCTTAGGGTCATAGTCAGCATTTTTCTTCGCCAAAAACATGGCGAATCCCCTTCCTCAAGAAGACACACGTGCAGTCGTGCCAATGAACATCTAAATGATTCAGAGAAGGATTGGGAGAAAGTTCTGTGGTCAGATGAGCTCTTTGGCATTAACTCGACTCGCCGTGTTTGGAGGAAGGAAAATGCTGACTATGACCCTAAGAGCACCATCCCTACAGTGACACACGGAGGGGGAAACATGATGATTTGGGGCTGTTTCTCTGATAAAGGTTCAGGCCGACTTTGCCGCATTGAGGGTCCAATGGACGGGGCCATGTATTGTAAGATCTTGGATGAGAACCTTCTTCCCTCATCCAGAACACTGAAGATGGGTCATGGATGGGTCTTCCAGCATGACAAGGACCCAAAACATACCACAAAGTCAATAAAGGAGTGGCCTCAAGAAGAAGCACATTAAGGTCATGGAATAGCCTAGCCAGTCTGCAGACCTTAATCCTATAGAAAATGTATGGAGGGAGCTGAAACTTCGAGTTGCCAAGCGAAAGCCAAGAAACCTTAAGGATTTAGAGAAGATCTGTAAAGAAGAGAGGGCCAAAATCTGTCCAAGCCTGATCACCACCTACAAGAAACGTCTGACCTCTGTGATCACCAACAAGGGTTTCTCCACCAACTACTAAGGGGATCAAATACTTATTTTACTCACTGAACTACAACTCCATTTATAACATTTGTATTGTGTGATTTTTCTGGATTTTTGGTTGATATTCTGTCTCTATCATATAAAACACACCTATGATAAAAATTATAGACCCTTCATTTCTTTATAAGTGGGCAAACCTACACAATCTGTAGGGGAGACAATCATTATTTCCCCCCGCTATAGTAACATAGAAACATAGTAGAGTGATGGGGGTTGGGGGATAAATGAAGTGGTCCATCAAGTCTGCCTGATATATAATATATATTTTTTACTTTCTTGTCTGATCATAGATCTACAGTATGTTTGTCCCAAGCATGTTTGAATCCACTTACTGTTCACCCCCCCCCCCCCCACCTCTGCTGGAAGTCTATTCCAAGCATCAACTACTCTTTCTGTAAAACAAAACTTCCATGGATTAGTTTAGAATTTAGTTAGTTCAAGGTCACTTCTCTGTGTTTTTGACCTTAGCTTCATAGCTTTTAGATGGACTTTAAACCCTTGCAGCTGTTGCCCCCTGTCCCTTTAAGAGTATTTAAATGGGGGGCGGGGGCAGAGGTGGTCTTTCCGATCATGTGACTGCTATGATTGGCTATCACAGTGGTCACATGATCGAAAGTTCATGATCGCATGTATGCACCTTGACACCTTAGTTACTGAAAAGCTGTTCCCCATGGATGCACATGTGTGTCAGCTCAGTGCTAAAGCCCAGCCACTCACCCGCCACATTTATTTGTATAGGGGGGGGGGGGTGGGGTGGGAACGGGTTAAAGGTGAACTCGGCACAAATAATGTAATAGAAAGATATCCCTCAATAGCCACAATGATATACTGGAAAAGTCCTACAAGGACTGGGCCAAAGGGTTAAATACCACCAACAAAGACTGCACCAAGGGGTTAAATACCACCAACAAGGACTGCGCCAAGGGGATAAATACCACCAACAATGACTGCGCCAAGGAGTTAAATACCACCAACAAGGACTGCGCCAAGGGGTTAAATACCACCAACAATGACTGCGCCAAGGGGTTAAGAACCACCAACAATGACTGCGCCAAGGGGTTAAATACCACCAACAATGACTGCGCCAAGGGATTAAATACCACCAACAAGGACTGCGCCAAGGGGTTAAATACCACCTACAAGGACTGCGACAAGGGGTTAAATACCACCTACAAGGACTGCGCCAAGGGGTTAAATACCACCAATAAGGACTGCGCCAAGGGGTTAAATACCACCAACAATGACTGCGCCAAGGGGTTAAATACCACCAACAAGGACTGTGCCAAGGGGTTAAATACCACCAACAAGGACTGCGCCATGGGGTTAAATACCACCAACAAGGACTGCGCCAAGGGATTAATACCACCAACAAGGACTGCACCAAGGGGTTAAATACCACCTACAAGGACTGTGCCAAGGGGTTAAATACCACCAACAAGGACTGCGCCAAGGGGTTAAATACCACCAACAAGGACTGCGCCAAGGGGATAAATACCACCAACAAGGACTGCACCAAGGGGTTAAATACCACCTACAATGACTGCGCCAAGGGGTTAAATACCACCAACAAGGACTGCGCCAAGGGGTTAAATACCACCAACAAGGACTGCGCCATGGGGTTAAATACCACCAAAAGGACTGCGCCATGGGGTTAAATACCACCTACAATGACTGTGCCAAGGGGTTAAATACCACCAAGACCACCAACAAGGACTGCGCCAAGGGGTTAAATACCACCAACAAGGACTGCGCCAAGGGTTAAATACCACCTACAAGGACTGTGCCAAGGGGTTAAATACCACCAACAAGGACTGCGCCAAGGGGATAAATACCACCAACAAGGACTGGGACAAGGGCCATGGGTTAAATACCACCAACAAGGACTGCGCCAAGGGGATAAATACCACCAAGGACAATACCAAGGACTGCGCCAAGGGGTTAATACCACCAATAAAGACTGCACCAAGGGGGTTAAATACCACCAAGGACTGTGCCAAGGGGTTAAATACCACCAACAAGGACTGCGCCAAGGGGTTAAATACCCACCAAAACAGGAGGGCGCCAAGGGATTATAAATACCACCAACAAGGACTGCGCCAAGGGGTTAAATACCACCAACAAGGACTGCGCCAAGGGGTTAAATACCGCCAACAAGGACTGCGCCAAGGGGTTAAATACCACCAACAATTACTGCGCCAAGGGGTTAAATACCACCAACAAGGACTGCGCCAAGGGGTTAAATAACACAAACAAGGACTGCGCCAAGGGGTTAAATACCACCAACAAGGACTGCGCCAAGGGGTTAAATACCACCAACAAGGACTGCGCCAAGGGGTTAAATAACACAAACAAGGACTGCGCCAAGGGGTTAAATACCACCAAAAGAAAGCTCTGTCTCAAACAAAATAAAATGATATAAAACTCAATGTTGCATAATGGAGTCATTGTCAGTCAAACTATCACAGCACTGGAAACTGGTGATGAAAGGGTATAAGCTGGTACTCAAGTGATTAAGCTGTCTGCGTGTCTGGATTGAACCTGGGACAGGTTTGCTTCGAGGACTTGCTCAGAATTATTGGATTTTAAAACTTAAATAAAAAAAAAAAAAGTGCTGCGGTACATTCTGTAATTCTGTAATTGAATTGAATATTACGGTCCCTACAAATTAATAGTTTACTTGTACCGAATCCAGGTGAAGACGGCTGTTGGAGAACTCATAAACGTTATACGGAGTATTCCTCCGAATGTGGTAATATATTAGAATATTGCCTCATATATAACCTTGCTTTTCCATTAGAAGAATTGCTCGGATGTATGGAAATAAATAATGTAATTGGTGGAAGTACGGCGCGCAAGTGCTAATGACTTATAGAGAGGAACGGCAGAACTTGGCTGTGGAGAGGAAAGCTTCTTCTGCAGTCCCGGTCATTTTATTGTACTGAACGAAATCTAAGGAACGTCCCATTAATATCGTGTTCCCAGTACACCAGAATCTTGTCTGGATTGTTATCTCTGAGAAACAAATTCACCGAAAACCTCCATCACGTTATCCGCCTGGAAGCATTTGAGTTATTGGAGACGGATGGAGTAAAATTGCTCGTTCTTTTCAATAAATCCACTGAGTGGGTCTCTTTTTTTTTTTTACAGCTACAACTAACAAGTGACACCCAGATTTCCTCAAATGTTATAAAGTATCTGAAGATTCTCTTAACAACAACAACCAAAAAAAAATGTTTAAAACTTTATCATACATCAGGAGCGAGATAGTAACTAGACATGTGCACTGCCAAAAAATTCAATCATTTTCGTTTCATTAGTTTTTTGTTTTTTTTAGTTTTTTGGGTAATTCGTTATGATCGCAATTAGTAAATTTGTTCGTTCACACATTCGTACATTCACACATTCGTACATTCACACATTCGTACATTCGTAAATTCATTCATTCGTAAATTAGAAAATTTGGAAATTTGGAAATTCGAAAATCCAAAAACCCAAAAATTAGAAAAATCTGAAATAGTAACTAACTATTAAATTATAGGTATTGTAATTTCCTTTCAAATTTAGCTGTTATGCCGCGTACACACGGGCGGAATTCTCGTCGGAAAAAGCTCTGATGGTTTTCCCGTCGGAATTCCGACGGAATTCCGCTCAAGCTGTGTTGCCCACACACGGTCACACCAAATTCCGACGGTCTGTAACACCGCGGCATAAAACACGTTCGACAGCACTATAAAAGGGAAGTTTAATGCTTCTGAGCATGCGTTGAATTGTTTCCGAGCATGCGTCGGAATTTTGCGTGTCGGAATTGCATACACACGATCGGAAAATCCGATAGAAAGGTTTTCCGTCGGAAAAATTGAGAACAGGTTCTCAATCCAAAGTCCGTCGGAAATCCCGACAGAAAAAGACCGATGGGCATACACACGGTCGGAAAATCCGATGAAAAGCTCCCATCGGACTGTTTCCATCGGAAATTCCGACCGTGTGTACGCCGCATTAGTGAACATGAATTTATCTGAAGTTACGAATTATCGGAAATAACGAATGCCGCATCTAAACAAATTAATAATAAATAATAGAATGTTTTTATTATTATTATTGTTATTTATTATTA
Organism: Lithobates sylvaticus; assembly: GCA_028564925.1. Taxonomy (NCBI): domain Eukaryota; kingdom Metazoa; phylum Chordata; class Amphibia; order Anura; family Ranidae; genus Lithobates; species Lithobates sylvaticus. Next base: position 213,503,867 of record CM053035.1, on the reverse strand, counting down.
TTAACTCATTACGTTCCATTTGTTTGGATGCGGCATTCGTTATTTCGGATAATTTGTAACTTAAGATAAATTTGTATTTGTTACGTTCACTAACAGCCACATTTAAAAAGGAAATTACAATACCTTTAATTTAATAGTTAGTAATAGTTAAGTTATTATTAGTTAATTATAAATTCAGATTTCCGAATTTCCGAATTTTTATTAATGTACGAATTTGCAAATGTGCGAATATACGAATTTACGAATGTGCAAATGTAAGAATGTGCGAATTTACAAACTTTCGAAATTACGAATATTCTGAAACATTAATTAAACGGATTTTCGTTAATTCGGAATATTCCGAATTAACTAATTTGTTGAAATTCGTTAAAAAACTAATTCGAAAAGAAACAAATTGCACATGTCTAATAGTAACAGTTTCTTTTTTTTGGTTAGATTTTAATGCATTACTGGAACTGGTATGAAGCATCCCCTTAGGCTGCTAGGTAAAGTCATTTTGGGCTTCAGAGCCAAACTTGGAGCAGTGATTGATTGATTTTGTCTGTTCATGGTTCCCTAAACCAGGTGTTTGATTTCTACCACCTGTCTTTGGAAGAAGCTTCCAAACTAAAGGGCAGATGACCAGTATGAATATTTAGTATTCATTATTTATTATTTTTTATGACCCAGCCTATCTCCAGAAGGAGGTGTCCACAAGGTGGCTTGGGGATGTGAATGTTTGGGATGTTCTGGGTGACTCCTCTTCAAGGAGGGTTCCAGTCTCTTAGGGGGGCTCAGAGGTGAGTCAGGAGGAAGTAGAGAGGAGACATGGCTGAAAGTGGCAGCAGAGGAGCTGGTATTTACAGCTGGTATAACAGATTATGTGTAGAGTCTGAGAGCTTGCAAATGTATGAAAAGAGCAATTATTAGGTCAAGTAGAGCCGGACTGAAATGTGTATTGTTTCGAAAATGCAGCCAACTATGACGAGAGCCTGTTGAGGTTTTATGACATGGAAAATGTATGGCAGCTACAGTGGTGTGAAAAAGTGTTTGCCCCCTTCCTCATTTCCTGTTCCTTTGCATGTTTGTCACACTTAAGTGTTTCGGAACATCAAACCAATTTAAACAATAGTCAAGGACAACACAAGTAAACACAAAATGCAATTTGTAAATGAAGGTGTTTATTATTAAAGGTGAAAAAAAATCCAAACCATCATGGCCCTGTGTGAAAAAGTGATTGCCCCCCTTGTTAAAACATACTATAACTGTGGTTGTCCACACCTGAGTTCAATTTCTCTAGCCACACCCAGGCCTGATTATTGCCACACCTGTTCACAATCAAGGCATCACTTAAATAGGAGCTGCTTGACACAGTAAGGTCCACCAGAAGATCCTTAAAAGCTACACATCATGCCGAGACCCAAAGAAATTCAGGAACAATTGAGAAAGAAAGTAATTGAGATCTATCAGTCTGGAAAGGGTTATAAAGCCATTTCCAAAGCTTTGGGAATCCAGCGAACCACAGTGAGAGCCATTATCCACAAATGGCGAAGACATGGAACAGTGGTGAACCTTTCCAGGAGTGGCCGGCCGCCCAAAATTACCCCAAGAGCGCAGCGACGACTCATCCAAGAGGTCACAAAAGACCCCACAACAACGTCCAAGGAACTGCAGGCCTCACTTGCCTCAGTTAAGGTCAGCGTTCATGCCTCCACCATCAGGAAAAGACTGGGCAAAAATGGCCTGCATGGCAGAGTTCCAAGGAGAAAACCACTGCTGAGCAAAAAGAACATCAAAGCTCGTCTCAATTTCTCCACAACACATCTTGATGATCCCCAAGACTTTTGGGACAACATTCTGTGGACCGATGAGACAAAAGTGGAACTCTTTGGAAGGTGTGTGTCCAAGTATATCTGGCGTAGAAGGAACACTGCATTTCAGAAAAAGAACATTATACCAACAGTAAAATATGGTGGTGGTAGTGTGATGGTCTGGGGCTGTTTTGCTGCTTCAGGACCTGGAAGACTTGCCGTGATAAAAGGAACTATGAATTCTACTGTCTACCAAGAGATCCTGAAGGAGAATGTCCGACCATCTGTTCGTGTACTCAAGCTGAAACGAACTTGGGTTCTGCAGCAGGACAATGATCCTAAACACACCAGCAAGTCCACCACCGAATGGCTGAAGAAAAACAAAATGAAGACTTTGGAGTGGCCTAGCCAAAGTCCAGACCTGAATCCTATTGAGATGTTGTGGTATGACCTTAAAAAGGCCGTTCATGCTCGAAAACCCTCTAATGTAACTGAATTAGGACAATTCTGCAAAGATGAGTGGGCCAAAATTCCTCCAGGACGCTGTAAAAGCCTCATTGCACGTTATCGCAAACGCTTGGTTGCAGTTGTTGCTGCTAAGGGTGGCCCAACCAGTTATTAGGTTTAGGGGGCAATCACTTTTTCACACAGGGCCATGATGGTTTGGATTTTTTTTCACCTTTAATAATAAACACCTTCATTTACAAACTGCATTTTGTGTTTACTTGTGTTGTCCTTGACTATTGTTTAAATTGGTTTGATGTTCCGAAACACTTAAGTGTGAAAAACATGCAAAGGAACAGGAAATGAGGAAGGGGGCAAACACTTTTTCACACCACTGTATAAACAGGCCTTGGCTTAGGAGATATCCTGCTAATGGGTTTAATAAGACCTGACCTGTGTCCTGTCAAAGATACTGTGACTAGAATGTCTGTAATGTGATTTATGACGGCCTGCTTTGTGTTTGGAAAAATGAAGATGAAGTGTTGAGTATGGCTCCCCATTTCCCTTTCTCAGTTTGGGGTTCATCAGACACCATTATTGTCACACTGGGCACATGCCCACTGAGTACTTCAGATATATGTACTTTAACCACTTTCAGACCGGACCAATTTGCAGCCAAAGGACCAGGCCCCTTTTTGCGATTCGGCACTGCGTCGCTTTAACTGACAATTGCGCGGTCGTGCGGCGTGGCTCCCAAACAAAATTGGTGTCCTTTTTTTCCCAAAAATAGAGCTTTCTTTTTGGTGGTATTTGATCGCCCCTGCGGTTTTAATTTTTTGCGCTATAAACAAAAATAGAGCAACAATTTTGAAAAAAATGCAATATTTTTTTACTTTTTGCTATAATAAATATCCCCAAAAAATATATAAAAAAAACGTTTTTTTTCCTCAGTTTAGGCCGATACGTATTCTTCTACATATTTTTGGTAAAAAAAATCGCAATAAGCGATTATTTATCGGTTTGCGCAGAAGTTATAGCGTTTACAAGATAGGGGATAGTTTTATAGCATTTTTATTAATATTTTTTTTTTTATTAGTAATGGCAGCGATCTGCGATTTTTTTTGTGACTGCGATATTATGGCGGACACATCGGACATTTTTGACACTTTTTTGGGACCATTGTCATTTATACAGCAATCACTGCTATTTAAATGCATTGATTCCTGTATAAATGACACTGGCAGTGAAGGGGTTAACCACAAGGGGGCAGTGTAAGGGTTAAGTATGCCTAGGGGTGTGTTTCTTACTGTGGGGGGGCGTGGCTGTCAGCTAGTGAATGCTGATCTCTGCTCCAATCACAGGGAGCAGAGATCGGCGTCACTAGTTGCTAGGCAGAACGGGAAGATGCTGTTTATCTCGGCATCTCCCCGTTCAGCCTTCCCGTACACGCGGTCGGACAAAGTTGTCGGAAAATCCGATCATTCTGAACGTGGTGACGTTCGTTGCGTACGACGGAACAACGTAGAGGCTAGTAGCCCATAGCTTTGGTCTCGTCATTTGATCTGAGCATGCGTGGCACTTTGTCCGTCGGAATTCCCTACACATGATCGGAAAAAGTCAGATCGGATTTTGTTGTCGGAGAATTTGAGATCCTGCTCTCAAATTTTTTCCATCGGAAATTCCAGCCCACACACGGTCGGATTTTCCGACAACATAATCCGATCGGACTTTTTCCATCGGAATATCCGACCGTGTGTACGGGGCATAAGAAGCAGTTAGAGGGTTCCACTGCCCAAAACCAGTTTTGGGAGTGAGAGCAATATTTCTAGAGCCATATTTCTGTTTAACTCTAAACTGATAACCTGTAAAGGCTTTTAAAGCGTCCCCTATGGACAAATGTAAGTACTGGAGTTTGTTGTTATTTCACGGGAACATGCAATGTTAAATCTTGACATGTTTGGTATCAATTTACTCAACACAACGTCCTCTTTTATATTTTACCCCAAAAAAAATGTATTTTGTTCTGTACAGGATGCCAGGGACAGTATATTTCTCCACTATTTGGGTTTTGGCCCCTTTAAGGAAGGCGGATTGGAGTAGACATGTGCACAACAAAAAAAATTTGTTTTTTTCGTTTCGTTTTTTTCGTTTACGTTGATTCGTAACGATTCGTACATTCGTAAGTCGTCGTTGTTCGTATTCGTAACGATTCGTACATTCGTAAGAGTTATTTTTTTTCGTTGATTCGTTTTTTCGTTAGTTTAATTTTCAGACGCATTCGTATTTATTCGTACATTCGTAACATTCGTAACATTCGTAGATTCGTAATCGGAGCATAATTCATAATTTGATGTAATGTGTATGCTAAAAAAAAGTTACGAATTGAAAAAAAAAAGTTACGAATCGAAAAAAAAAGTTACGATTGTGCGAATTTTTTGGTTCAATAGAGACACGGAAAATTACAAATCGAAAAAAAAAAAAAAAAAAAAGTTACGAATTGAAAAAAAAGTTACGAATCGAAAAAAAAAAGTTACGAATCGAAAAAAAAGTTACGAATGTACGAATTTTTTTTGTTCAATCCATTCGAAGCACGTTTAGCAGCACCATTGTAAGGGACACGGAAAATGACCAATTCAACAAAAAAAAAAAGTTACGAATGTACGAATTTTTTCGTTTGTTTTCGTTTTTCGGATTTTCTTCATTTAGTACATTCGTTGTTTCTAATTAGTTTTTTTTTTCGGATTTTCGTTGTTTTTCGGATTCGTTCGATTCAAATGATTTGTTAATCGTATTCGTACGATTCGAACGATTCGTTACCATTCGTTATTCGGATTCGTACGATTCGAATGATTCGTTCATTTGTACGAAAACGAACGAACGAAAATAACGAAAAAAAACGAAAAACGAAAAAAAAACGAAACGAATTACACATGTCTAGTTTGGAGGTCATGTTGAGTACTCGGGGGTTCTCACCCATGGAGGGTAATGTATTCCAAGGTTGTCAGGCTGTAGAGAAGAAGACTGACTGTCAGTATTCTCTGTGTTGCTAAGTTTGGAGGTGCGAATTGTTTTGGGAAGAACCTCTAAACCCTGATTACAGGTTCTCTGAAGGTTCAGGTAACCCTGAAGGAGATACCTGGAGACCAAAAAAGGAAGGGGAAACAGCGATCAGTTAGAGAAAAGGCTGGACACACCTGAGTGAGCAGGTTGAACTCAGCTTGGGATTGGGCTGTGGTTCCTGAACTGTGAAAACCTCCTCCCTGATGTCTGGATACCCCAAAACCCCAGAGCGGGGCTGGTATGGTGGTGGTGTGCCATTGCCTTGTTTTTGGCCATTTGAACCAGACTTTCGGACTGTCTTGTGTTCATTTTGCTGCAAGTAAGCTGTTTGTTTTCTGGATTGTTTACATGTTCAGTAAAGACCGTCACTTTTACAAGCGGCTGCTGGTGATCTTAGTCCCTCCACGTGACAATGCTCTGGTGTATTGTTTTCTAAAAAATCTGCATTTGATTAACGGCTGTGAAAATATTGTGTGACATAAAATATTGCAACAGCCACCATTTTATTCTCCAGGGCTTCTGCTTTCGGAAAATAAATCATGTTCCTGGGGGTTCTATGTCATTTTCTAGAGAAAAAATGCTGACATGTGTGGAAAATATAAAAATTGCCCCAGACGGCATATGATTAATGTAATCCGCAGCTGACTACAGCATCAGCCAAACCCAAAGTCAGGTGAAGGCCCCATACAGGCTATCAGATTTTCTGCAGATTTTTGTCTTCAGATTTACCAAAACCATATAATATGAGGTCAAACCCTAAAGCCCCATACACACGGTCGGACTATCCGCGGACCAGGTCCGTCATACTTTGTCCGATGTTGGTGTTGCATACACACGGTCGGACAAAGTTGTCGGAAAATCCGATCATTCTGAACGTGGGGACGTTTGTTGCCTACGACGGGACTACGTAGAGGCTAGTAGCCAATAGCTTTGGTCTTGTAATGTGAACTGAGCATGCGTAGCACTTTGTCCGGTCGGACAACCGTACACACGATCGGATTTGGTGTGATCGGACCGTGTTGTCGGCAAATCTATCCAGCAGGAGATAAGACTTTGTCCGTCGGACAATCCGACGTACACTGTCCGATGGTGCCTACACACGGTCTGATTTTTCAACAACATTGTCCGATCGGACAGAATCCATGAAAAAATCCGACCGTGTGTATGGGGCTTTAGAGTTTCAATTCTTATGCAATCAGGCAGGCCCTTGCACTATATGGTTTTGGTAAATCTGAAGACAAGAATCTGCAGAAAATCTAATAGTGTGTATGGGGTCTAAGTATGGTCCTGAGACTCAAGCTTGAGAAATGCCCACTTGTGACACACTAGGTGCTTATATACAATTATCAGAATGCTATCAATGGCAAAGGTTTTAATATGATATTAGAGCCAATGAACAAAGCGTAATCCAGGTGTCTGAATTTCAGCACCATCATTAGGTTCAGTTACTTCTCAGTCCAGGACTATTGGATGAAACATTTAGCTCAAGGTAACTATTATGCCAATAGTTGGATACATACATTTTAAGGTAGGTAGATGGGTCTGGAAAAATTACTGAAGGGTGTACCTCATCCCGGTTTAAATGGTATATGGGGAGGGGGGGGGGGATAGACAAAGGGGACTGTAACGGTACTAATATAGTAAAGGTAAATACTCGTGATTTTTGTAAAAAAGAGTAAACATTTATTTAATACAAAAGACATATAAGACAATATGAAATTTACAAAGCAAAATTGGTAATGCAAATAAAAATAAAAAAGGGTGGATCAGGCAGTGATGAGGCCCAGTGATGGAAAATGGGATCTCATCATTGGCTGAAACAACCAAACATAGTCTAACAGTTTGTTCAGCACATAATGGGGGTGCCAAAGGGGGATATGGGGCATGGGTACGGTTTGATCTCAAGTTTGAACGACCAACATGTTTCGCCAATCATTGGCTGCTCCAGGGTCATTAGGAGAGTTTGTACCCAAATCTGATGATGTAGAAAAAAACGTTTAGAAATGAAGTTAGAAAAAGCACACAAACATGGCATATTTGAGCAATATTTTCACTGACAGACAGAATTGTCTGAATCTCCCCCAAATATTCCCCCCAGGGAACCCCGAATTTGCAATACTCGCAAGCGACACATACCATTAGACATACCATTAGACCCACAGCCAAACCAAATCGCTCTCAAGACTCAGGCCTTATGTTATTGGAGCTCTCCAAAGATCGGAGATTCTCCCTCCCAAGGAGACTGTTGTTCTTCCAGGGAGCAGCAGGTGTATGCAGGCACACTGGGAGTCTTTCTGTCTCGACTCTGACCTATCTGATCGGAGAGAGAGTAGACCTGACCAGCTTGTAGCATAAAAGTTGATTGTCCATATGAAAGACAGGCGGAGGGTCTGAGCTCAACCATATAACCAGGAGGCTGAAATCCGGTATAATGATGTGAGGCTGAAAATCACTACATGGGAGAATCCTACTTTTTTTTATTTTTTCAGCTGCTTCCTGGTTTTCTGGCCTAGGCCAAAATGATGTCATACATCCCAGGAGTCTTCATGGGAGGAGGGGCCTTTGCAGCTAAGCACGCCCTCCCACCTGAATGCCTGAGCTAAGGGCAAATGGATTCCAGGAAGTAAATGTTACATGAATCATCAAACCTTACTCAAGATGGTTTCAGCTAGAAATGCTAGGGGGGTGTTTTTTTAAAGAGATTTCAAAGCAAAATAAAGCATAGAGACATGGATGGATGGGGAAGTGGAAGGATGGATGGAGACATGGATGGATGGGAAAGTGGGAGGATGGATGGAGACATGGATGGATGGGGGAGTGGAAGGATGGATGGAGACATGGATGGATGGGGAAGTGGAAGGATGGATGGAGACATGGATGGATGGAGGAGTAGAAGGATGGATGGAGACATGGATGGGGAAGTGGAAGGATGGATGGAGACATGGATGGATGGGGAAGTGGAAGGATGGATGGAGACATGGATGCATGGGGGGGGGGGGTGGAAGGATGGATGGAGACATGGATGGATGGGGTCGTGGAAGGATGGATGGAGACATGGATGCATGGGGGAGGTGGAAGGATGGATGGAGACATAGATGGATGGGGAAGTGGGAGGATGGATGGAGACATGGATGGATGGATGGATGGATAAGGAAGTGGGAGGATGGATGGAGAAGATAGATGGGGAAGGGAAAAGAGGGATGAAGACATGGATGGATGGGGAAGTGGAAGAATGGATGGAGACATGGATGGATGGAGACATGGATGGATGGGGAAGTGGAAGAATGGATGGAGACATGGATGGATGGAGACATGGATGGATGGGGAAGTGGAAAGATGGATGAAGACATGGATGGATGGGGAAGTGGAAAGATGGATGGAGACATGGATGGATGGATAAGGAAGTGGGAGGATGGATGGAGAAGATAGATGGGGAAGGGAAAAGAGGGATGAAGACATGGATGGATGGGGAAGTGGGAGAATGGATGGAGACATGGATGGTTGGATGAAGACATGGATGGGGGAGTGGATGGAGACATGGATGGATGGGGGAATGGATGGATAGAGACATGGATGGATGGGGAATTGGAAAGATGGATGGAGACATGGATGGATGGAGACATGGATGGATGGAGACATGAATGGATGGGGAAATGGGAGGATGGATAGAGACATGGATAGAGACATGGATGGATGGGGTAGGGATAATAAGGATGGAGACATGGATAGATGGGGATGTGGAAGGAAGGAGACATGGATAGGGGAATAGATGGATCAATGGAGAAGTGGAAGGATGGATGAAGACGTGGATGGATGGGGAAGTGGAAAGATGGATAAAGACATGGATGGATGGGAATGTGGAAGGGTGGATGGAGACATTGACGGAGACATGGATGGATCGAGACATGAATGGATGGGGAAGTGGGAGGATAGATGGAGACATGGATGGATGGATAGGGACATGGATGGATGGGGAAGTGGAAAGATGGATGAAGACATGGATGGATGGATGGGGAAGTGGAAAGATGGATGAAGACATGGAGGGTGGGTGGGGGGGGGGGATGGAGACATGGATGGAGATGGAGACATGGATGGATAGATGGAGACGTGGAAGGATGGATGAAGAGGTGGATGAATGGGGAAGCGGAAAGATGGATGGAGAAGTGGAAAGATTCATGAACACATGGATGGATGGATAGAGGGGGTCGTGGAAGGAGACATGGATGAATGGGGAAGGTGGAAGGATGGATGGAGACATGGATGAATGGGGAAGGTGGAAGGATGGATGGAGACATGGATGAATGGGGAAGGTGGAAGGGTGGATGAAGACATGGATGAATGGGGAAGGTGGAAGGATGGATGGAGGCATGGATGCATGGGGGGGGTGGAAGGATGGATGGAGGCATGGATGCATGGGGAAGGATGGATGGAGACAGGAATGGATGGAGACATGGATGAATGGGGAAGGTGGAAGGATGGATGGAGACATGGATGGATGGGGAAGGTGGAAGGATGGATGGAGACATGGATGAATAGGGAAGGTGGAAGGATGGATGGAGACATGGATGAATGGGGAAGGTGTAAGGGTGGATGAAGACATGGATGCATGGGGGGGGTGGAAGGATGGATGGAGACATGGATGAATAGGGAAGGTGGAAGGATGGATGGAGACATGGATGAATGGGGAAGGTGGAAGGATGGATGGAGACATGGATGGATGGGGGAGTTGAAGGGTGGATGGAGACATGGATGAATGGGGAAGGTGGAAGGATGGATGGAGACATGGATGGATGGGGAAGTTGGAAGGATGGATGGAGACATGGATGGATGGGGAATGTGGAAGGATGGATGGAGACATGGATCAATGGAGAAGTGGAAGGATGGATGGAGACATGGATGGATGGGGAAGGTGGAAGGATGGATGGAGACATGGATGGATGGGGAATGTGGAAGGATGGATGGAGACATGGATGGATGGGGAAGATGGAAGGATGGATGGAGACATGGATGAATGGGGAAGGTGGAAGGATGGATGGAGGCATGGATGGATGGGGAAGGTGGAAGGATGGATGGAGACATGGATAGATGGGGAATGTGGAAGGATGGATGGAGACATGGATGAATGGGGAAGGTGGAAGGATGGATGGAGACATGGATGGATGGGGAAGGTGGAAGGATGGATGGAGACATGGATGGATGGGGAAGGTGGAAGGATGGATGGAGACATGGATAGATGGGGAATGTGGAAGGATGGATGGAGACATGGATGGATGGGGAAGATGGAAGGATGGATGGAGACATGGATGGATGGGGTCGTGGAAGGATGGATGGAGACATGGATGCATGGGGAAGGTGGAAGGATGGATGGAGACATGGATGGATGGGGAAGGTGGAAGGATGGATGGAGACATGGATGGATGGGGAATGTGGAAGGATGGATGGAGACATGGATGGATGGGGAAGATGGAAGGATGGATGGAGACATGGATGGATGGGGTCGTGGAAGGATGGATGGAGACATGGATGAATGGGGAAGGTGGAAGGATGGATGGAGACATGGATGGATGGGGGAGTGGAAGGATGGATGGAGACATGGATGGATGGGGGAGTTGAAGGGTGGATGGAGACATGGATGGATGGGGATGATGGAAGGATGGATGGAGACATGGATGAATGGGGAAGGTGGAAGGGTGGATGGAGACATGGATGAATGGGGAAGGTGGAAGGATGGATGGAGACATGGATGGATGGGGAAGGTGGAAGGGTGGATGGAGACATGGATGAATGGGGAAGGTGGAAGGATGGATGGAGACATGGATGGATGGGGATGATGGAAGGATGGATGGAGACATGGATGAATGGGGAAGGTGGAAGGATGGATGGAGACATGGATGAATGGGGAAGGTGGAAGGATGGATGGAGACATGGATGGATGGGGAAGATGGAAGGATGGATGGAGACATGGATGAATGGGGAAGGTGGAAGGATGGATGGAGACATGGATGGACGGGGAAGGTGGAAGGATGGATGGAGACATGGATGCATGGGGAAGGTGGAAGGATGGATGGAGACATGGATGCATGGGGGAGTGGAAGGATGGATGGAGACATGGATGAATGGGGAAGGTGGAAGGATGGATGGAGACATGGATGGATGGGGGAGTGGAAGGATGGATGGAGACATGGATGAATGGGGAAGGTGGAAGGATGGATGGAGACATGGATGAATAGGGAAGGTGGAAGGATGGATGGAGACATGGATGGATGGATGGGGGGGGGTGCTTTGAGTAATACAAATGAATGGTGTTTTTGGTTTGTGGTGCTCAGATGCAGTTCTGCTCTTTTTTTCAGGTAATAAATCATGTTTTACTTTATTGAGTCTTTGTTGCTAATTTAATGTAATAAATGAATAAAGTTTGCTGTCTATTATTTTGAAATCCATCCAAACCCAGCCCAAGGCATGGCGGAGGTTGGGAGGGAGAGACGGAGCACCTGGAAGGGAGGAAATCTGCGATTAAGCGGTATCCTGCGTCCTCCTAATTATCCCAATCTAAGTCAGACGTAAACTCACACAGCGGGATCCGCTTATCTCTAGTAGCTGCTCTTCTGTAAGGAAAACAATAATATAAAATCCAAACTATCAACTCAGAACATAAAATGTATCCTATGGAGACCCCCTGACCCCGAGATTACCTAAAGTCACCCCGCCGTCCCATCCCCCCCACCCTGTGTACTACTCCTCACTGTAAAAGTTTTCCTTCTAAATCCTCCGAAGTTCTTTTTATAACTGTTTATTCTTTTTTTTTTTTTTCTCTCCAGCTGCGCACAAAGTGGAAACGCTCGGCGGAACAGCCACCAGCGAAAAATTAATCAGCAGGAAGAGAGCTGCCAAAATCTAACGGACTTTACCCCGGCGCGGGTCCCCAGCAACATCGACATCTTTACCGCCTACAACGAGACCCTGCAGTGCTCCCACGAGTGCGTCCGGACCCCCGTGCCCGTATATACCACCGAGGAGACGCTACACCAAACTGCGGCGTACAAGACGGCCTTCAATGGCAATAGGTAAGAGGCTGATCGTTTGGGGGCGATTCTCAAGTCGTTTTATTTTTTTTTATTTTTATAAATCTGTTCTCGTTCAGTATTTGTGTATGTTATTAAATAAATTAGCTTTTCGTAGTATTTATAAATATTTATTTGTATATACGGTATATATCCTCTATATATTTATTTATATATTTATATACATGTTATGTTATATGTATTATATTTGTATTTACAGTATATATTTATATAGTAGAATAGCGAAGTAGCATTATATATTATTGATTTATATATTTATATATACTCTATATATTTATATATATTTATTATATATATTATATACATTATAACATTATAGTTGTATTTACAGTATATATTTATATAGTAGATTTACAAAGTAGCATTCAATAGTAGTTATATATTTCTATAGTATATATATATATATATATAAATATATATAAATAAAATATTTCATAATCAGTATCATTAAACTATGATATAAATCTATTATTTATACATAAATTCATGCAGATGAACTCGTATGAGTTGATCTTA